>JAOSLM010000026.1:11500969-11512225 GCA_025629765.1 Eleginus gracilis | reverse complement strand
AGGTCTATTTGAGTGCCAGTTGTCCTACTGAACCCCTACAACATGGCCTTGGAAGGGTAATGAGCCTCACAGTGTGACAGGGGCCCCCCTCCCCCCATTCCCCCAGGTTAAGGGCATGATGGGAGCTCAGAGGTAAAAGTACAGAGGGCCACGCTCTATGGGGGGATAAGGGACAGTTCAGTCTTAATTAGCGGTTCTAAACGCTAGTCCCCTTGGTGCTCTGGCTGCGGCCCGTGAACCAGGACAGATGCCCTGGGCCGGGACTGACAGCATGGCAGCACAGTCGGGGGAGAAAACCCAAACTTGGCCTTCCCACAGCACCTCCGAGGACATGGATCTTCATCCCCCAGGAGGGCCAAGTCCAACCCGTGGGAAGGATGACAAGCCACATGAGGGGGGACAGGGGGCTGCACTAAACTAGGGACTTTGATGAGACTGCTTCATTCTTAGTTTCATTGAAAAACATTGGTTTTGTTCTTGCTTTTTAAATACACGTGGTAGCAGTTGGTACTATACAAGATCATTAGTTATTATTGTAGATGTTAGGGCTGGAGATATGTGTTTTCAACGATCTGCACACAATGTGCTTTTGCGTCTCGTAGAGTGTATGAATGAATGATTTACCATTAGTAGTAACTAGTGTGTAGTAAATGTTCCTTACCAGGTTATTTAATACAGTATTCATTGCATATGGTACTTGGATGTGAAATAAGAAAATTGCAGCATTCATAAAGTAAAGCATATTCATTTTTTCTTTAACAGTGCACAGAGTACTATTTTACTTGGTCACTGCTATGCTTGGGGGAGACGTGTGAGAAAATATTCAAAGTGTCGCTATGCAGTTCAAGCCCGGTATCCAAATGACATTGTATCACATTTGTTTCATAAAACATATCAGATGAGAAAAAAAAAAGGCAAAAGGATGATAGAAGAGGGGGATGGACAGTATATAGTAGAACCATCAACATTATCAGACAACATTTTGTGGATAATAAGTACCTAGGAAGTCATTGTGTATTTCACATATTTTCAACATCAATGGTAGTAAAGCTTCCCAAGTTAGAGCATCTACAGCTTCTAAATCCATTCATTCATTCTAGTCGGCTATGCATGCAAACTCTGTTGCACACAGATGGAATCTCTTGTCACAACCAATGTGACAAGTATCTACATACAAACATGCATTAATTGAGAACATACCTCCAATTAGACCAATGCAAATGTAGAGGTGGATGATGGAATTTCCAAAAGAGGCAGCCACCATCGACAGCCCACACATTAATCCACCCACTATAGTTACTGGGCGACTCCCGAAACGGTTCACCAGCATACCGCTCAAGGGTCCTGCCAACAGGACAGGAAACAGAAAATATGCACACATGTATGAAGCATTTATTGAAGCATTTATACAAGCAGAGGGGAGAAACCAGCTCTCAAGCACATATTTCCAACTAAAGCAGAAATCTAATCAGTTGACACAAGGCAAAAATGCTTATTTCCATGTTCAAGGCCAGCCTCAGCCACAGTTCAAGAAACTCCATCTATAATGCCTTACTAATTTGTAGGACCTAATGTTATAAAGCATATTTGTACATCATTAACTTGCAGGCAACCAAGACCATTGTAAGGCTTGTCTGCTAAAAATGACTAAATGTAAATGCATGTGGTCATACATTTAAACAGAAGCATTGACCTCCACTGCCTCATAGATCAAACTGTGACTGTAGCACAATAGGCAAGCATCCCACAAACGGCTCACCCCTTCCACTTCTATTATAACTTTATCACTCTGGTGCCTTGAGTCAGAGGTTCTTTGGAATGGCTGTCATGTCCCTCCCATTGGGACCATGGCGCCAGACCCCAATGTGCTGAACCTTTCCACTGATGTATTCCCCCTGTCTCCTCCTCTGGGTGACATTGCTGAAGCTCACCCAAGGACAATATGATGAAGCCATGTGTCTCAGACACTATGGAAGGGGGATATTTCACTAGCTGGGTCTTTGTGCGGTTGACCGTGGGTGAGCCATGCACCCCGTGTTCTCCTCTACCCCTAGCAGGCGGTCACAGATGAGTCCTTAGAGCCTCCGCGAGATCTTGGCTTGGTAGTAAATTTGTGTCATCTAATGAATTCCTTCAAGGTCCATGAAAAACACCTTTGAAAGGAAGTGTGAGCACCCAGTGAGAGAGGCAGCCTTGATTTTTAGTGGATATTTTATGTTTTGTTTTGCTGTGACAGAATGCTTCTGACGATTGCTCACATGGTCTCATTCAAATGGCAAGTGGTCCAACGTCAAAAATATAAATCATGATGCCATGCATGGTGACTACTTTATAAACAATCACCAGTAATCTATGCAAATGTTGGCATAAATGTGCTATGACACCTTAACATAAAATATAACATAAAACACAAGACAGAAAGAACAACAAATAACCACGCAGTGCAAAGAAGAAAATAACGTAATTGAGCTTAACTAAAGACATGTGAGAATCACATGCAAGCCACATCTTCCTTCCATTTAACCCCTCGTTAACTTACTCCAACAAACAAATAATTGATTATAAGTGTTACTTTTTTTTTTTACAACTTACCGCCAGCGTACATGGTAGCAAGCATGATGGAGGCGACCCATGCAATATCGCTGTAGCTGACGTCAAAATCGTGTTGGATGTCTTTGAAGAATACAGTGAGGGCTTTGGAAAACGAGTAGGAGAAGCCAATCGAAATAAAGGACCCGAAAACCACAATCCACCCCCAGCCCCCATCCGGAGGGGTGTGGGCCAATTTAGCAGCTGGTGATTGGGGCATGTTCCTGTTCTGGGCCAAAGAAACCTGAGGTTAATTACAGAGATTAATTTCACATTGAATGAAAACACAAATGAGAATAGATGTGTGCGATGCTCACTTTGTCTTGTAATATCAACAACAAAAAAGTCCATTCTGCCATTCCTGGCCCAAGTCTCGGGTAGTATACTACGATTACATCTATCATATTGTTCATGAAATAACCGGATATTTGTAATACATGGAACTTGTTACGTATAACGTTTAGCATTAAAAGCATATGAGGTATTATAACATGTTCAACGAAATGGTGATTGTATCACTGTCGTCTGTTAGAACTACTAACCGAAAGTAAGTAAAACCATTGACTTCTTGCTTAAAACAGATGGAACAGCCGCAACCAGTGAACGTTGTACCGCACACATTCACTGGTCGGTCCTAAATTCTTACTATCGCTTTAACATAAAGCCATCAGACCACAACTCAACCCCTTCCTTCAGTAGCGGATCCCTGCAAAACCCCAGGGTTGAGTCACGAGGCAGCGTGTATTGAGTAAGCGTAAGACACTTCCCCAAGACAAAGTTATTCTCTACACGTGGCCATCTGATGCAAGCTGTTCAAAGTTAAACGTATTGTCCGGGACATATCAAGTATGCATTAGACAAGAATACACAATGTTTCAGAAAAAGCATCCTACCTTTGAGACACAAACTCGATTTGTTTCTCGTTTTGTTGTGCACGAAAGTAATCCGCCGCTCAAGCTGGCATCTGGTCACGTGTTGCATTGACGATGTAAATTGTAGCGTGCGTCCGGGACCTTTTACATTACATTACATTACTAGATGTTTCGACTAATGTTTTCTGATGGAAACCAGGTGACTGTTGTGAAGTCCGTGCCATCAAAAAGTGGGTTCAATGTCAACATTGGTTTCAAATATTAACATTTCTTATAAAAAGGAAAGTACTTTGTTCTCATAGTTTTATTCTCAAAAGTATGTGCAATGTGAATTTCACAGTTAAGCTCAACCCCCTCTATACCCCGAAACCCCAATAACAAACCAGCAAATAGTGACAAAATGCCCGATGTCATCCGATTACAGCTGTGGAGGTAGATTCTGGACTGGAGAACATAGAAATGCCTATTGCTCTTTCTAGTGTGCGGTAGGGAATAGCAGGGCAAGCACTGTCAACTCCTAACACTAACTGACCCTTTACACAAGAGTCACCTAACGGGGGAAATAATGGTTGGACTCAGAAAATTAACTATTGAGTCAGTTCCATAAAGCATCGCCTGTGAACAAATAAACTAAACACTGTCCATGCTATTGTTCACACTCGCATGAAACTGACTCGATAGTGTATTGATATACAACATAAATGTGGTTAATCTCACACTATAGGATTTCAGTGGGTACACACCCTTCTGCCATGAAGGGTTGCTATAGCTATCTTAAGTGGATTGGTTGGCTAGGGAAAGTAAGGACTAATTGGCATGAGATAAATCGCTTAAGAGGGACGTTTAAAAGGTATGGAAGAACCAGGCCACAGCTGTAATCAGACACTTTTCACAAACAAAAAATGCAGGAAGAGTTCAACGGTATAGCACCATATGCATATTGACAACCAGAAAGGAGCTGGGTATCTCAACCCACTGACACAGAATGCACAATGATTGATACTTAGCTCTTTGCATGAAAATGACTGGTGTGGTGAAACTGTGTTATAACTCTGTTATCCATCTGTAATGCTAGATTTGAATGTTACAAATAAAACGGTACTAAAAAGAACAAAGAAAAATCAAAATGTTACTTTTTACACAAATTTTGTGTTACAACACAAAATTACTCTAACATTACCAAAGAAAAATGGTAAAACTCCAAAATCACATCTATTTGTCAAGTTATAAAAACAAAAAAAATACATTTCAAAACTGTGCAAGTACAGCAAACCTATAGTACAGTATTTTACACATAACAAACATTTAAATACAGTACTGTATCAATAGTTATCCTGAGAGTTCTGTTACTGGTTACCACATGGCTGTACGGAGGCATATGGTTGGAATCTCCAATCCCCACATTGGCTGGGTTTTTCTGAAGCCAGGTCACTTGGAGACAACTCCATCTGAATTGAACTCTTGTATTAATCTCCAGTCAAAAAGGGGTTGAATCTAACGGCTTGATTGTAGATAAATGATTTGGAGGGACAAAATAAATTCCTTTGAATATTAGATAAAATAAAGGGGTGCAGAGTAGTGCAAATATGGACAGTTACCTGCATGAAGAAATGTCATTGTTGAACAGGGAACATTAGATGACTGTATTACTTTTATACAAGATTGTCCATAAAAAGCAGCACCAACAGTTCGGTATGAGTCAGCTCTTCCAGACTCACTTGTGGGACACACACACCAAAGTCTGCATGTTCAGGAGGGTGCTTCGTAAAGTTTGCAGTTAGGTGGAGAATGATTCAGTGCAATGTCAAGTAAGACAGATATTCCTCTGGATCAGGACAATACATGATTCTGATGTCCCATATCTACCCATAGGCACAATGACATCCCCTAGGGATCTGCACTGTTCATTATAGAAACACTTCAAGTCTACATCCATATGACCCACACCCAATATCAAGACCTACATGATTTAAACTAGAAAAGCTAGGCCTCTAATGAAATAATGCACTTTCTACAAAGGTAAAACAACGTAATATAGCCTAATCATAGTTACATTAGTTATTGCTACCATATATATATTTTCAATGTCCACATCTAGCTGAAAACATGACCTCATTCACGAGGGAGAAAAGACACAAAAAAAAAACTGACAGATCAACATTTAACCAAGCGTCTTACACTTTGGCAAACATAATAAATTGGCCTTATCCTTTTGCCAGATTTGTGTACTTGCTGAGGTAAACCTGCTAGGCGTTCTGAACTTAGTATTTCCCACAAGTTGGACTTTATTTATTTCTCCAATGTGGAGAAGAAATATTTGAACTATTCACTGAAGTTGTCATATGACACAAACCAGACGCTCAACTAAGGGAGGAAGCACCTCCGTCCTCCACGCGGTTAAATATTAGACAGCTCAAACCGGTGATTGTTCCCAACACCCGGATTGGTGAGGATACAATTGTGTCAAAAAGTGACGTGCTTCAAGCATACTAAATCACAACAATTCAACTGAAAACTTGACAAAATGGTGGCCGAGATTTAGCTTAGCATTGAAGACCCCCCCCCCCCAAAAGAAACATCTATCTGAGCTAGTGATCGAATCATGAGCCAGTGCTCAACTTACCCGTATGAATATAATATGTAGACTCATTTAGATATAGATTTTCACTTTATGTTGACACCTAGCATCCACACTCTGAGGGATGTTTGAGCAAAAGAAAAACAAAAAAACAGCATGCGTATCATGTGTAAAATGAAATGCCTCCATAATAAAATGGAACAACAAGGCTCAAGAACAAGCAAACATAATTGCACTTACGATATTTTGCAAAATAAGCATCAGTGTTGGTGGTTGGTGCATTCTGAAGAGAAAAAAAACTGCAATCTTTAAAAGTATCCCTTCCTGATCAACTCAACTGACAACAGTCCCTGTGGTGCAAAGAACCAAGGTAGCACCAGGCACAAGGCAGGCACTGCCCAAACACTCTTTCTGCCTTCAAGATTGGGTTCCCAACCCGTGTCCAGAGGGATGCCTCAGAGCACTTTCTGTAGACACTGAGGGTAAAGTTTAGCGACCACGCATTCAAAATGGCGGCCAAGGTCCCACAGGCGATCGGGAGTCTCGTAGACTTTGGTCCATATGTCGGCCTCGTCGTCGTACTGGTAAAGCGAGTTCTTGCGGCTGGTGCGGAACACGTGCTCCTCCACCATGACCTGGGTGGCTCGCACAAATAGGTGCAGCTTGCCCTGGAGCAGCATGGCCTTGATGTAGGGGCTGGTGGCTTGGTCGAAGGGCAGGTCTCTCTTCCGGCTCCACGTGTTCTGCTCTATGTCGTAGACCTCTACCGTGAAGGTGCGCTGGTGGTTCCTGCAGATGCCAGCAATGTAGTAGATGCAGTTCTTATGTAAGGCAGCCAGACCCTGACTCCTCGAGACAACCATTGGAGACAGTTGGCCCCAGTAGTCCTTACGGGGGTCGAAGCAG
This sequence comes from Eleginus gracilis, assembly GCA_025629765.1. NCBI lineage: Eukaryota > Metazoa > Chordata > Actinopteri > Gadiformes > Gadidae > Eleginus > Eleginus gracilis. Next base: position 11,505,280 of record JAOSLM010000026.1, on the reverse strand, counting down.
AAGAAATACTCGCCTAACGATAGGAAACAAATGTTATTTTTATACCATTTTTTTACGTTTCCCTTACCAGAGTGATGTGTTACCACATTGTTATTTTTGTATATTGGATATGTCTAATGGAACATTTTGGTGAGTTCAAATCATGTTAAATTATCCTTTTAAGATAATTTACAGGTTAATCGTATGAGTGACAATTAAATATTACAGTTGCCATCAACACACTGTCAAGAAAGTGAGGCTCTTGTTTAATACATTAAAACCTGTGGATTTATAGCACTTTATAAAAAAGTCATGAATATAATATTATGAATCAATACACTATTATTTATTGGTTGTAAAAAACAATGTCCTTGTATGTACTCACCTTGGAGAATGTAGATGCGATCCTTGTACTCCACAGCACTGTGGAACTCCATGGCCACTGGCATGGGGCTGACTGCTGACCAGCAGTTGTCTCTGGCGTCGTAGCACTCTACAGACTTTAATGCATTCCTCCCATCACCTTCATAAACGCGGCCCCCAAGTGCATAGAGCTTCCCACAGCAGTGCACCAGCCTGCAGCCAATCCTAGCCCGCAGCAGAGGTGCTCGTGGAAGCCACCTATTCCCTGCATGCTCGTATTGCCAGAAGTCACTCTCGGCACGGTGGTCGATGGACACCTCACTGTTGCTGGGCCGGTAGCCCCCTGCAATGAAGATGTCGTTCTCCGAGGACACCAGTATGCCCACCTCTCGGAAGTCATTAGGGGGCTTGCAGAGCTTGAACACTCGGCCAGTGGCCGTGTCCAGGCAAGGCACGGTCTGCTTCTTTCCTGAGTGTTTGTGCGCAGCATCAAAGCAGATGACCATCTCCGAGGCCGTCATGCCCAGGCGCTGGGAGCAACCATTGGTGCCGTTGAGGCCACTTTTGGCCTCGGCGGGGTCCTTGGAAAGGGAGAGTGCACGTGCGAAGGGGGCAGGTATGCGGCTGAGGAAGGCCTCATCCAGCAAGGGCAGACGGATGCACTGGGAGAACACCTCTGCGAGGTCGCCCTCGCGGCCCGGCCGGTCGTGCTCCAGCCAGCGTACTACGCTCTCGTACACGTGCTCCTCCTTCTCCACGTTCAGGTCATCGTTGTTGAGAATGCTGACGAGCTGCTCCTTCGTCATCTGGAGGAACTCCTGCTCCCACGACACGCATACAAACTACAACAACAACAACAAAATAGACAAATCACCATACTGTGAGGAATCCATCATACCTTGAGCAGTCCAGATCTTCAATTTTGTAAATATTCAAATAAAATATGCAATTGAGGCTCATCATCACAACTGACCTTCTTGCGGATGTAATCTTGCGAACGCTCCCTCAGCTCTTGGTGGCCATAGGCATCAGCGAACATGTAGACCCCGATACAGTTCTGTGGGTCTAGGCGGCTGATCATGAACTGGGCAGAATGGTCCTGCAGGGCAGGGATTTGGAAGATGCTGGCTGCTGTGAACAGGGCCTGGACATTGGACTCCGAAAGTGTCACCCTTGACGTGTAGGCATAGTCCAAGACTAGGTTCATGGATTCAGATTCCACTCCTACGATCCTGACTTCAGGCTGGCTGCACTCTGTAAGGCCACTGGTGAACATGGACCTGGTGGTCAGAGGGGACACGTTAGGATGTTACTTAATCCAGAGACAAAACACGCACACACAAAATATAAGTCTATGGCAAATTTCCAAAAATATAAAGCACTTTAAACTCAGCTGTAATGGTTTAAATCAGCCAACAGATCATTCTTACAAAATATGAATAAAAAGTTAACACTTCATACCTAAAATATGGGCTGATGGCAGCAAGGACATTTCGATGACAGGAGAATGTCTGCCCATGGTCCACTTCTACAACGATATCTGTGAGCTGAGCTTCATCGTACAAGGACTTGAGCTGCTGAAGAATGGTACAGGCGTGGACAGCATCGACCCCGTTGTAGTTGGTGCTTAGAGGAGTTCCATTTTGAACTTGTAACAGCTTCCCTACCTCTGAAGAAAAATAATGCAGGATAAATCAGAATAGGATTACAGATGGCTGAGACCATTCCAATATGTTGTCTGAGATTTGAAACAGCACAATGACACAATTTAGGGGTTTGAATGACATATCACATATTTTATGTAGGGTGTGTACACACATTTGTTGTGTGTACACCTTTGTCATTTGACCATCAAATGCACCCATGTTTATCTGGCTGTGATGAAGAGAAGCACATGGTAAAGTATGATTGTTTTTTTCTACAATAAACAGTTGTTTGCTTGTCAAAGCAAAGCAAGTAAAACAAACCATGGGAATCATTTAGTTAAAGATGAGCCTGAATATTTTTTCCCAAAATCGTGGCAGTGGGGCAAAGTGAGCCACATGCTGTGGGGTAAGAGAAATTAGATTGAGAGAGTAGCCACTGATATCAAGGGTGCAATCCATCAGAAGTGGCGAAATACAGAAATATTGGCAGGTTTTATATTGTTTAAGTTACCTTAAGCAAAGATATAAGACGATTGGGAAAAGGAAAAACACATTCAACTTGAAAAAGCTAATTTGTCATTTTCCCTATATCCATAGTATTCAATTCCACTCACAGGCTTGTTATCTCCATTAGTTCAGGTAATGATAAGCATAGTGACGCTTTTTTGTTGTTAAACGTATCCAAGAATATTGTGACGGTAAATAAAGTAGGCAACAAATGAAGAAAGTACAAATTTAAATTTTTAAAGTAAAGAATAATCCCTAGGGAAGGCAGAACGCCGATACGAGTCGCTATTCCAGGAACAGCCTACTAATTAAAATGAGTTTTAATTGCGAACCTACTTGAGAGCCTTGACCGGAATACATTAACACCACCTTACTTTTGTGGTTGTACAATTACCTGTTTTCGTTTGAGGCTAACAACTTAAGTGTCGGGTGTCTCGTTGCTAACGCTTGAAATATATTGAGAGCCAATGTACAATACTTGACAGAACAAAGGGTCTCGGGTAGGTAAGAAACTTGGCTAACGTCTCGCTATGTGGTCGCTAGCAGGCTAACAAGTGTACAATATAACCGGCTGGCAGCTTAGCTCAGCCGTTAGCAAGGGAGTTAAAGGGATCCCTTTAGCCAGTCAGCTTTCCTCCTATCCATTCACACTATACACAACTGGGCCACACGCGTCCATTTGTCAACGTGGACATATGTAGCCCAAGCCATTGGACTACCAATCAGTCATTCTTTCACCAACTATCAATTGACGACATCTGACCCCCCCCCCCCAGAGGTATAGCTGGCATGAGGCTAGCTGCAAAGATACCGTGGACTAGCTAGTCCACAAAACATGATGCCGAACAACGTGAAAACAAGTCGAGATCCTCAAAGGCTTGAGATAAAGCGGACGTTCCAGGGCTTAGCAGAGATGTAGTTGTCATTCTTGGACTCATTTTCTCCCGTCCAACTTGTGTAACCCGAATCAACACGTCGCTTCTGTGAACGTGTTTACTCACTCAGCTGTGGTCATGAGCTAAGCGGTGGGCTAAAGGCAGATAGCTAACATTAGCCACATAGCCGGGCTAACTCTACCCCACACTGTTAAATAGACTCTGGAGCTGCACTTCTTTTCACAAAAACACTGCTACCTGGGGAACTGTCGCTCGACCAGAGTACAGATACCATGGTAAAATACCGATTAACAAAACATGTGTAACTTTAGAATGTGCCATTTCAGTCGAACTTCTCAACAAAAACAACAAATTGTAACAAACCTCCACTGGCAGCCATTCTCCCCGGTCTGTCTCTCAAGGCAGACCGAGAAACGTCAACCTAGAGAGCCCCGGAAACAGCACCATCCAATAGCGAGAGAGGAAGGAGTGCATCAGCCAATGAAATACCTTCTGGTCTGAAATTGAGAACTGTTGACATGGGAAAGCATTTTACGAGAACGCCCGGTGGGGGACGAGTTAAGGAAATAATAGCGAAATTATCCCCAATTACAGTAATTTAACAGAGGGAGTTAAAACCCTATTTTATATTTTAAATTATGTGTAGTAGTTTCTATGTAGTTTTGTGTTTGTGCATATACATCTATTTATTTACACATCCTATTATAAGCACGGGTGATTCAAATCCACATGACCTTTTGGCCCAGAGGTCTCCAACTGCACAGCAGAGGCTACATCAAGGAATTTCCAGTTCCACGTTTCAAACAGTTCTTTAGTTGAAGTTAAACTTTTAATTTACAGTAAAACATAATTTAATTGGAACAGGCATTGGTCTGTGTTACATATTTTTGATTAACTATGTTGCATATAAGCTGGGTTAG
>JAOSLM010000026.1:11363950-11374356 GCA_025629765.1 Eleginus gracilis | reverse complement strand
GAACTAAACTTTATTTAGTTTTTTTTATACCCCACAACCTGTCTGCAAAAAAAACAAGGTGAAGAGCCGGTCCTCGATCAAGGCCCCCCGAAACCACCCTGGAAATGAACACAGACCCGAGGCCCATTATCTGCATGGCCGGTGAATCAATCCCAAGCCAGAGCCATTACTTCCTCATTTATCCCTCAAGTCATTCCTACTGACCGGCTCAGGGCCACAGAGAACCAGCAGGTGGTTAATCTGTGGGAGTATTAACGTGGAAACCAGCAGAGAGGGGGCAGGTGAAAACAACACACGGGCAGGAACGATCGCCATTGGGAACCATAAAAGGTTAACGCGGGAAGCATTAGGTTTGAAGCACCAGCTCGTTTAATCTGCGTTGGCATTGAGAGGCGCTGGCATCGCATGCAGTGACAGCGAGCTGGCTCTGGGCGCGGCTCGGCCGGAGAGGAAAATGTCCAAATTAGTTGGACAATATTACTTAACAGACTGTGCAACACTATTATTCTGAATTAGTCGCTTAAGGTCAAGTTGAACAAATAGACACATCAGATAAAACGTGTAGCAATGGAGGTCCTGGCATGAACGGTGCACCTGGCATGGTTTCCCCCGGCCCACTCATGCTGCCCAGAATAAATCACCGCTAAATGTTTGAAGCAGAATTAACCGCTCAAACACATTTCTCTATCCTGACATGGAAATGTTATACTTTTATTAATTGTATACACGTCAGGATCATGTTTCACCTGAGGCTGGCCGCAAGACGACAAGAGAGACCCAATCAGAAGTGAGCAAAGATTCAACCCCCGAAAAACTACTTTGATATACCCAACCCCCAACTGCTAGCTATGAATACCTACCACAAAACCTAGCATCCCCACCGGTTAATAGCAGTCGAATAGTCTTTGAACATCTGGGGGGCCCTGCTTATACGCCAAACAGACATCACACACATGGAACCAGCGTGAGAGTTGGAATTACCCCCGGGGACGTCCTCCTCATGAGTGCTTACTGAATGCTAATGGAAAAAACAAATATCTCCCCACTAAATAGTCTTTGATCGAGTACAAAATCCAGGTGCCCAAAACTTCTGGGGAAAAACATGGTGCAGAGGACGCCGAAAAAACATCTATCTCTATACAGAGATAGAGGAGAGGAAAGGCGGCAGAGAAAGAGAAAGGACATGGAACACCTCACCATCCAAAAGTAGGTACTTAAGAGAGTCCAGTGCTACGGGGAGACCAGGCATGGATCAGTTCTACCGGCCAAGACATACTGCCCACCACCACAATCTCTACACTGCATCTTCCCATGTCCCGCCGCATCCTTCAGTACATCCTCACACAGACAAGTGGGCCTGGAGGGCGGGGCAGCGGGCGGCGATAGGGGCATCCGCCGCTAGGCCTTGATAAATGGGTTATCAGGGCAGACGTCGGGCGACTGGGAATGAAGATGAATGTGATCTAATGGCAGGATAACCGCCTGCTAGAAGCCATCATCGTACACATTCTTTAAGGGAGCGTCCCCCCCGCCCGCCGCTGCAGTCGCACACGGAAAACTGGGTCTCAGATTGTTGAGGGAATTCTCCTTGTGCCGCGTCTGCTTCTGTCCGGTTCCTTGGTGCTGATAGTGGCCTCGTGTGGCCTTTGTGTTCCTTTCCTTCGCTTAACCAATGATACAATGTGATCTAATCCTAGCTATCTTTGTTGTGTACGGGGAATGGGTTGACAACAATTGTTAGTGCTTGGCACTTGGTTCCACGACCATCCTTACTGTATAGACAGCGATATATTGTTTCACCTTCTTCAAACAAATGTACTTATCGTCAGTCTCTTTTGATAAAGTGTCTGCTAAATTACCTGAAAGTGAATGTAAATGTAAATGTACAATATCAAAAAACAGTATCCAGAAAGACATATTATACAAAACTCTAAATTCTCGTCCAGATATTGTTGGATCAATTATCACCACTCACAACTGCAAAACCTCAAAACACAACTGACATATTGCTGCTCAGCATTGCTCACACAATGAGGTTTTTTTCAATTAAGATTTATGCAAATATTTAAAAACATCACCTTATCAACATTATGAGAAAAGCACTAAGAGTAATTGACAAGCATTAACACATTAAACATGAAGTATTCCCATGCTAAGCCCCCTATGAATATCATCCATCCCAATAGTCATGTCTTTTAATATATTCCACAATCTTTTTACGGACACAATCTTTTTACGGACACAATCTTTGCACGGCACAACATATTTAATCTGGAACCATTTTACAAGTGAAAATCATTTCAATCAGCCTCAGCCTTATCAGAATCAAACTGCTGAAAACAATATTACGATATATTACATTTGTATTCACAAAACCAACGCCTGGTGGGGCGGTAGGTACAAGTCAAGGCTTGGGTCTCGAGGTGTGTGGTGAAAGTCGCAAAATGGAAAGAGTTGGCAAAAAGGATTAGAGAAACTTTCCTGGGGAGAGAAAAGGCGGCTTGATGACATCTAGATGACATCTGTGCCAACTCCCATTAATAATTAAATTCATCTGCTCCCAGTCAAGAGGCAGTGAGAGAGAATAAATAATAACAGGGGAGGGAAACTAGCGATCTTAGACGAAACGTCATAGACGAAACATGTCAGAAACAAGAAAGCTGAAATCAAAATACGAAAAACCCCAGTGTGTTCCTTTGTGCCGATGAAGGGAATCAGACATCTAAATTGAGAAATCAACCCTGTTATGTCTTGAGAACTTTTTGAATAGGCTAACACTGAAATCTGGCAGGGTCGTGTACAGCGAGAAGAGAAGAACAATATGTGAGCCTGATTGCGGCACATTACGGAGACGCCATGCCTTGTGTGGAACTCGGAGGCTGCCTTTAGGAAGGGCCTTTTATGGCTAAGCCTGAAGATTACTGGCTTTAGACCCAGAAGCATTAGACGTAACGGCCTAGCCGGAACGCAGCGGGAAAACCACACCTCCCTTGCCTAGGCTGGCCTCATAAGTTTTCTTCCTTTGATGGACTTAAATCCCTGAGACGGGGTAAAGAAAGGTGAACGATAGCCTCAACCTTCCTCTCAACCCATGACGTCACCTCAACTCACGGGCTGTGGAACAACACGACAAGGGGCCTGGGTTGGAAAGGGTCTTTTTTTTCTGCTACAGCTGCAGGAGTGTCATGACAAAAAACTAAATGACTAATTATGAAGCCACTGGAGAGGAAACACGGGCCTAATTCAATTTGTAGTCAGAGCTGATATATACGACACGGTGCGCTGTTGTTCCCACCACCATGAGACACACAAGATCCAGCGCACTCCAAGACTGAGAAGATCCACCCAGACACAAACATCCTCTTTCATAAACATGCCCACTTGGGAAATTACAGCCATCCAAAAATCCATGAATACTAAAAACCTGGTATTTTGTAGCCTGCTGGGGTGGTTTGGAGATGTGGGGGGCATTCTCCCATCCATGCATCCATCACACCCTCCATTTTTATGCCAATGTTAATGCCCGTGGACCCTGGAGGGCTGCGATTCCTGGGCTCACTGTGAGCCATCGAGAGGGCCGTGCTGAATAAATTGGTATAGCATAGGTTTTCAAGCCTCAATTCTCTGAAAAAATATTGGTGGAGTCCTGGGCCGAACGCTGGAGAGAGCAGCAAACTCCTTATTTATATATAACATTGCACACACAAACGCACACACAAACGCAAGTATGTCGATGAACCAGTGTTCATCGATGAACCAGTGTTCATCGACATACTTCATGTATTGGACACTAAAGAAAGTAATCGTTTCAAAATCCTCTATCCGTAAGACGTAAGTGTTTGGACGGACTGCAATCCATCTATTTCTATCACCCAACCGTTGTCGATAAACAAGATGAAATGCAATTTGATGGTGAATTAGTTAGTATACTATTGTAGCACAACTAGACTATTGGGGGGAGTGTTAGCTGTGCTGTGCTAACTAGATATAATAGGCTATATAAACTGAAAAACAGCATTTCCTAAAGGAACATCTGGCATTACAGATGAACGAGACAAGTGTGTAAATTATTTATGCCCTCAGTGTGTTGTATACAACGCTGTAGCCCCTGGGTCCAACTACAGCCTTCCAAAATGTTTATATGTTTTCATTTATTTACAACTCAATTTTGGCAGATCTAGACAGCCACAACATAAATTTGAATATGAACTCAACAGACAGCCACAAACTTTTATTTACCAAGCTAAGGAGGGATGGAATGCAGGAATCAAGCCATGAACACAACCCTTCGACCTTGATAACCCAGGACCCAGGATGACAGTCAAACCCACCTGGCCGCATGTGGTCACCCACCCACTCACCCACACTGCCCTGACCAGTTGAACAAAGTGCGATGGATGCTCCTACCAAAGACAGTATAGCCAAATGTGTCAGCTGTTCCGGTCTAGTTTGGGGAGCACTGTCCCCGCGATCGCAGTCCCGCTCGCTGGAGAGATGTGTTTTGGGCATTTGCTTTATTGTCTACTTTTTGTATTAAAAAGGTATAAACTCGTATTTGTTTGCATGTGCAGAAGTCTTATGTGCAAGCTCTGCCCCCCACATGTATATCTCTGAGATGGAGTATGTTCCTCCCCTTTGAAAATCGTTGCTACTGCTACGATTCATCAGACATCTTGGTCCTAAAGCGCCTTCCAATGAATTCAGATACAGATCATTAAGACACACAATGATGCACACAGTCACCCTGGCGAAGTGACTTCTGCAACGCAGGACTTGGAGTAAACAAAGCAAGTAGATACCAGAAGGTGGGCACCTACCACTTCTCCCAGGGAGGCAGCCAACATGTGATTGACAGGTGCCATGCGTGCCGCGTCCTGGCCTCTGCCGAGCAGGGACTTGGTGCAGTCGTAGGTGACGAAGAAAGCAGCGGCTGAAACCAAGCAGAACCCCAGCCCGTTAAGGCCCATTAGTCAGCCCAGTATGCAGTCATTAATACCCCTCACCACCACTGACAGGCTGGAGTAGAGCTGTGTGTGTGTTGTGTGAGTGTGAGTGTGTGTGTGTGTGTGTGTGTGTGTTGATATGAGGGCAGTTACAGAGAGGCATGCCACAGAGAAGAAAAGTATTAATTATGGTCATTTCAGAGAAAAGTTTCACAGAAAATATAATTCAAAGAATGAACCACTGTATAATTAGAAGAATGAAGAATATTAACATACTACTAAATAAATTATTGGAAAAATGCACTGGAGAAACTGAACAATGAGCCAATAGAATAATGGATTGTGGTACCATATTCATATATATTTTAAGATGTATATTTCTGTTTCTATGCATCTATCCAAAACCTCATTACGTATATGACTATGTTTTACCCTTAAGAGTTTTTCTTCTGTTAATATATCACTTTGAAGATGATTTTCATCTTTGGAACCCCACACAGCATCTTCACCTAGCATAGGTTCTACATTAAAAAAGAACTGACAAAAATCCAATTATAGAACTGACAATTAGGTACCGTTCTATGCAATGTAATCAAGGAATACCTCTGAAAACAGCAACTGAACTCCCAGCCCAGTACATCCAAATGTTTAATAAAAGTTGAAAGTCTCTGTTTACATAACAAGTGTTGTACCGTTGGGGAAGGAGCCAATGGCAGCAGATGGGACCCCAGCATAGATCCCCCTGAAGCCCCCTGCCTTGTAGAAGCCCTGCTGGCTCTGCAGCCTAGTCTTTATGGTGTCCAGGGGGAAGAGGGTCAGATCCACACACATCCCTGCACAGCCCCCCGCCTGGGACACAGAGGAGGTATAAGCTCTGTTAATGCTACTGAAATATGGGTGGTTTTATTTACTAGGATTGCAAATTCTTAACCAATAGTTGAACAGGTTAACGATCAATGCTCGGTTAATCATTAATAATTAACAAGATACAAAACGCAAAACTCTCAGCTTAAGTTTGGTACAAATGGTATCGCCAAACAAAACAATCTCAAATGGGGCGCAACTACTGCCATCCCTAGAGTTACAAGACAGAACAAACCAAACACATTTTTTAAGAAAAGGTACATAAATATTGTCACTAGTTTAGATAAAAAGAGTAGACCCATGATAGGTGTTGGCAGTGACACCTGTGTTACTACCAACATATAAAACATCTGTGAATAGATAAAGATTTGGGGATATTTGCACAACTAGACCATCATTTAAATATGTGCATCCAAGCATTCAACATTGGAGCCCTGTGTTCTCATACTAAGCTTGGCTAAACAGATAGTTTAGCCAAGCTTAGTATGGACTTTGATTATATTAGGCACTAAAGCATGAACAAAAAGGTTATTTGCAGGCAGGGCAGGGCAATCTGACCCTCTGTAATATCATATTGTACTGAATTACATACTGATCCAATTGATTTGTGACTAATGAGAAAGAATGCAAACATGGTTGTTTACCTACTTTGCAGATTCATAACAAGACTTAACTTACCTATTAATATGTATTACACTGTCGTAAAGGACAATTCTCTTCTCCCGTTCTTACGCAGTTATTATTTAAGAATAAGTAGCCTTAAACAATAACAACTGCAATATAAGAGCATACTAATATAATTGCTGTTTGCTTATTAACATATTTATATTGAATGGAATTGACTGTAATAGGTTAAAACATCAGCCCATGGTTTGCAACCCAACATGGTTTACAAATGAATGTTGTAAACGACTACAAACCGTTGTACATTCACAGGTATATTCCAAACAGGCGTGGTCGATTTTTAACGTTTGAAAATAAATGAAAGATGCAATAAAATAGATCATGTTTAAGCAGTTAAGTTAGTGACTGATTGCCAGAATTTGTATACAACTTGACATTACCGTTAAGGACGCAATAAACGCTTGTTTTTCCATGGTATGTTATGTTCCGTCTTGTCAGTTGATACAAAATGTCTTTGCTATTGAAATGTACCTTAACAGCATGTTTATAACTTCAGTACAGTAATAACATGCCTGTCAAGGACGCTGCCATCTTTGGAGTATTACTTCCGCGTTCTGTGACGTAGGGTGACCACATGACCTGGATGAGCTTTTCTTGGGCTAGAGGATATTCAATTGTAGCGTTATGCCGGTCTGCCGCAAAGCAATTTCCGTTATTTTACTTACCAGCTGTGTATGCCAGATAACAGTCCCTGGGGCGAGAAGAATAATACCATGACAATAATACCACAACAACGACAAGGTGGATTAATATGGATTTATTTAATATTCAAACATTCAAAATAGCTCCACGGAACGCAACGGAACGAACCCTAACCGAACGAACCCTAAACGAACCTCTAACACATACATATGTTTTCATACATTTGCATTTAACCTCGTCGGTAAGAGAATATATCATATTTTATTTATGTTTACAATAGTATCGTTATAATAGTTATAATGTGTTATTAACACATTATTCCACATTTAATATCAAAAGCACATAAAAGCTATTTTAAATGTGCCTCATTGTGTATGCTGAGTAATGTTGCCTTAAATTATGTTAAACACTATTTTAAAATTATTTAGGGGCACAGTATTGGTTATGTATCGCCGCCAACATAGACTTATTTCTACACATACTTTAGGGCTGAATGCAGCAAATTATATTTATAGCTGATAAATTCACTCATATTTCATGAGTGAATTTCGTTTAGCCAAAGAGAACCTATTTGTTTCAATAATATTTGAAAGGAGTTGCTGACTTCACTTCACTTCACTTCACTTATTCTGGGTTAGCTTATTTTATTTACCAGGACATTGGTATAGACTTACCTTCTTCACTATAGTTTTGTCTACCACCCATTCATGAAACTAGCAGACTAATAATTAGTGTTATGAGTGACACCTGTTCTAAAACACACTTTAAAACAATATGATTAAACCTTGTAGCCCTTCCGTTTTTTCTTGCTTAGTCAAGAATGAGTAAAGGCGTAGACCACAAAAGGTAATTTTCTTATTGAACCAAGACAAAAGAAAGGAAAAATTCAGGTGATATAAAAACTGACCGCAGCAGTATCCTTTATATACTATTTAGGCATATTAGTTATAAATAACTTACTACATAACATTGAATCGACATTTTACAATATTTTGTATTGACAAAAAAAAGGACTTGAATTATCGCATAGTATTCAATTTAAATAAATGTAATTGTATTTGTATAGCCCTTAATCACCATTACAGTCTCAAAGGGCTTAACAGGTCAAATATTTATGACACCCCCTTGACTCAAGCCCCCACAAGTGCAAGAAACTCCCTTAATCAGCAAGGAAAAAATCTTGAGAAGAAACCCATAGTAGGGCCCCTCCTTCGAGGGGTGCAAAGGGTGCCATAATTGACACACAGGCAAATACAGGCAAAACATATTAAATTGATGATGGGGTGTTGGCCGGTTAACCGTGAGGAGAGTCCAGGGCAGGCATCCAGTCGCAGTCACCGCAACATGCTAGAACAGACAGAATAGTGAATTAGAAGGGAAAAAGTACATAGTGGAAATATATACTGCTACTAATTTAGTAACTGCATTAACAAAAGCACAAACAAACACGCCACCGTCTTGCATCTGCATCTGTATCGTTTTCGCACCCCTATGTTCCAAACGCAAGGCTGTAGAGGTGCATTTTAAGGGGTGCGTTTTAAGCAGCTATTAATGAAAAGTAGTCCACTTAGTGAATGATAACAGTGGAACACCCACACACACACACACTGTGTATCATCATCCCTTGCCCATCCTGGTCCAGCCTATGGTGTGTGGAAGTGGTGTGGGGAGCTGACGTCTGGAGGGGAGGTGAGGTGGGGAGGTGACATGGGCAGGTGAGCACCAGAGACTCGCCAGGTTATTTATGGACTGCTGTCAGCCCTCTGCAGCGGTTCCTATTAGGGAAGGGGTGGGGACCCACAACCTCTTCACTCTGCCCAGACCACAATGATGAGGTCTGGGCCAGACTATAGCCGGTTTGAAGCCCCGCCGCCCCGTCATCCATCTTGTGGAGGTGTGTCTCTGAGGGATGGCCGCGGACGTGGGCCGCAGCTGTGTGTTCTGGCTCGCACCGCTGTCCTTGATCTGTATTAGAGATGGGAGGAGAGCCGGTCGCTCAGCTAATAATCTATCTCTTGCTCTCGGTCTCCCTCTCTCTTTCTTTTCTGTTGGTACTGAAGCTGTTTCTTAACCAAGAGCAGAGAGCACCTGGGTTTATTTCTCCTTGTGTCGCGATGCAAACAGGAAACTTGTTTGCGTGTGACTGTAGTCACCTTCAGCCAGGCTTGACTTAATTCTAACTGTTTGTGTTGTACTGGATTATGTAAATGATCATATTTTGTAATAGGATTCCTTCAAACATAGCTCCATTTGTTTTTCAATATATCAATAAAATATATCAATAAGACATGTTGAATACTAACGTATACTGATTGGTTTGTAGGAGCTGGGATGTGATAAAGCTGCCCTGACTCCAGTCCTGAAGTATACCATGTCAGAGGTAATCAATGAGTTATCCTTTTAAAAAAGAAACAACAGTTACTTATTATTCCAAAGCTCATCTTTGTTCAGCATTTTAGATCTCCGTGCTGGCTGTCCCTCCATATCTCTACATTCTCATCCCAGCCCTGCACCTGCGTTAATGAACCTTGTGCTCTCGGTGAACCCTGCGCCTCACTAGGTATCACGCACCTCCTAGATTAAGGGCAAAGAACAATACGCTCACAGAGTCTTTCAACTAGTCTGCTGCCCTCATATCGACCATATATACTTCACAGAATAACCCCATTTCAAAGTTAATTCCATGGTACGGCAGAATCTCCCCCGCATTAAAGTCCAATTTAAAAAGCTGTCAAGTTGTGACTGGGAGTGTTGTTCATTTAGCTCTTTGTAAGGTCACAGAGATTCACCCCTTGAGTCTATGTAGATTCACACGGAGCCCCATTGATCTTGACCCCCGCTCCGAGTACCATCCTGCACAGATGAAAGAGAGCAAGAGAGCAAGAGAGCAAGAGAGAGAGAGAGAACTTGTTCTCTGTCAGCAAAGGTCACTCTACCCCGCGGGCTGTCTTTGAAAAGCGAAGGGCAAAGTAGGGAGGATTATGCCCCAAGACGAAGAGGAGAGGGAAAGAGGTGGTGGAGGTGGAAGGGGGGGTTTGCTGGTGGTGGTAGGCAAGCAGCAGTACGGTGGGTTGTAATAAAGAAAACCCTTGCCTCTGCTTAGGGAAGGTGTAACGTGTCGAATGACAGCCAGTGTGAACCTCAGCACACAGGGCAGGCTTATTAGTGCAGGTGCGGAGGCGTTCAGAGTTCAACCAAAGTTTTCAGACACTTTATCTACAGTGTGCATGTGTTTTTGTGTGTGTGTGTGTGTGTGTGTGTGTGTGTGTGTGT
>JAOSLM010000026.1:11312042-11322533 GCA_025629765.1 Eleginus gracilis | reverse complement strand
GCTGCTCCAGGAGTTATTGTTGATATTGATGTTGTTATCGTCATATTTTTCAAGCCTATGTATAAAATATCTAATATACAAACAAGTTATTCTGACTGTAGATTTTGACTGGACGCTTGCATTCGAGGCCACAGACTTTTACTATTTTACAAAGCTCTACGCTACCTCAATCACCCTACGCCTGCACAAATCAAGAGACCCCCGCAGTATTCAAACAACCCGTACACATCTTCCTACACTGGGCAGGCTGACAAACATTTTAACATAACATTTTTGACAGGTTATTGATGAGCCCACTGTCAGGCATTTTCTTTGTGACCTGATGTTCTAGTTTTAGTTCCACACAGTGGAAGTCAGTTTACTGCACTCTGTGTTAGGCCACAGAGTGCAGTGCTAACTACAGACACTAGTAATTAAGTGACAGTGAGGGTGGACATTCAGAGGCATCGGTGACACTATGGCCTTTGGTTTCTGTCAAGTTTGTGTGGGTTTATGGGAATGCAGGTAAGAGCAGGTCTCTCCATTACGTGTAAATGCTGGAGAACCGGGGCGGTGAGTAAACTGCGTTCTTTGTGTGTATGTAAGTAGACGTAATGCAGGGGGTTGAGCGCACGTGTCCCACCCCACAAAGCAAGATGGATGGAGCTCTGTGGCCCTGGGCAGGAGATCCCCCTCCAGGGCTCATTCAACAAGACTGCTCCCTTACAGATCCTCAGTGAAACACTTTGGGGTAACCTTTCACATGGACAGTCTGTCCATGTTCATCCCACTCCTGGAGGACCTGTGGGGGGGGGGAGGGGGTTGGCGGGATCGGTGTCTCCATGTGTAATGGATCACACAGAGAACCCCAGCAGCACGTGACTGGTATCGCCTTAAGTGAGGATCGACTGTGCTGTGTAAACAATACAACAAATCAATAGATGGTGTTTCCTCTTTAACCCAGGAGACTTCTCACTGCCTTTCTCACTCAGCCTATTCCAATGCAACACACGCACACGCACGCACACACGCACCAAAATGTAATTTGGAGCGTGTGATGTGCAGAAAATGTCACGGCCCCAGATCAGATGTTTGAGGCACAACAGTTCCAGCCCTGAGTTTATTGAGTAATGAAAGGGCCTCATTAGCGGAGCCCGGGCGGCCTGTCTGTGGGGTGGGTCAGCCCCCCAGTCATCTGGACCAGAGCAGACTCCCTGCTCGGTTCGTGGAATGTGAAGGGTTTGTGTAGTGGCCAATGAGCATGATCTGTGATCACTCTCTCTGCTTGGGTCAGCAGTCGTTGAGGTCTGCATGTGTGTTCTGGAGTCTCTCAGTTTGTGTGGGTGTGTGGGGGGGGCTTTGTGTGTGTGTGTGTGTGTGAGTGCCGTCTCGCCCCCACTTAACTCTGACTCGTGAGCCAGGACAGCAATAGGGTTTATACTGTTCTCAACCTTTGCGAGGGAACTGGATGAATTACAGGATAAACTTTCATTTTTTTATGCAATTTGCTATGTGCAGATTTTTTTAATGTCCTATTATTCCATTGTTATCTTCACTTCTATATGTCAATCTTAGATGTAATAATATGATGCTGTATGCTTTACACAGAGTTGGCCTTCTATTGTGTACACTTGACCTTTCCTGGCTCTTTCTATAGAGAATTAAGCAGAGGGAAGCAGTCAAAGAACATGGCGGTGTTCTTTGACTTGGCAAGTTATCCTTGGGCAGATTTAGACTCTAAACTACATTCAAAGTTTCTGAAGTCTCCTGTTTTGCTTTCAATGCTTAGATAATATGCATTCATTGCCTGCCACCATTCAGTTTTATTTTATCCAAATGCTGTCAGATGGGCTGAAAATAAAATTAAACAGTCCATGTTTATGCCTTTTCTACTGCAGAACTGAGTTGTTTGCACAGCAGTAAGTTCAGATTGTTCAGCGCAGTGGTCTCCACATTTAATGTCCTGTTGCTCACGACACCTATTATTTACTCAATTGGATTAAGTGGCAGGTGAATTTTTGCTTAATATTTTATTCTGCTAATATTAGCTTGGTAGTTCTGTTGAGATAAATGTGCTGGGATAACATTCCCCCAGCCTGACTCCATGGAATCAGGGCTGTCATGCTTTAGAAATTGTAATCAATCTTGTCATTAATTAAAATGGGATGCCACAATGACCAGAGATATTCATCGTCTTTTTAGATTACAGTGACAAAGCAATACATGGTGTAGCTTTGCAAGAAAAACATTACGTGACGTTATTTCAACCTGTTTTGTAAAATTCTGATAAATATCAAGAGTAACGTAAAAAAAAAGTGGCTCAGGAATAGTTTGGCCAAAACTATAAACCAAAAATGCAGTAGAGTCAGGGTATAGGAGTTGGTGAAGGGAATCAGGGAAGCTAAAGGTTTGTATTGACTTAGCCTTATCTGCAGCTATAATTCCCTCTCCTTTGCAGGCGATACCATCCGCCAACAACTGAGGTGCAGGGCACTGCAATGCAGAGAGGTACAACAGTGTTGGGCCTGGGATGGGCGGCTTCGGGCTGACTTTGAAGCCAATTCAATACTCTGCTCGTATCTTCACAGGCAAATAATGAGAATGGTTTCACGGCCGTTTGTCCCCTGATTAAAATGTCTAATCAAAAATAGGTTATTGGGAGAGGGATTGCTCAGGCAATGCTGCGCTGCAAAGTGACATCGCTGGGTTTGCCTTTAAAATGCACAGGTCCGAAACAACGTCCCCACAAAGCGCGATGTCACTCTGTCAGGGAGATAGTCAATTGTAGGTTGTCATAGCACAGCTTGTTAATCTGGCTATTTAAATAGCCAGAGGAAACTTCCAGGCTATGCCCCTCTGTGCAAGTTTGGGAATAGAACCGTGTATCATCGACTATAATGCGTTTAAGGCTAAAGGTATTGGTTACTTTGATTGCTGAAGGTGTCGGTTAGTGCTACAGATGACCTTTTTTGGACGTCTAGGAATCTCCCTTCATTATCTAACCCTTAGAGGGGTCTCCAATCACAACAGGATGAGCAAGGAAAAAACACAGCAAGCTGTCATTAGCAGAGGACGCCTGCCACCACAGCTTTATGAGCCTGTGTTTAATTCAAATCAAAGACTAGAATGGATTTGTGTCTCAGGAAGTTTTATTTGGAATGTTGTATTGCCTTGTGTTTATTGTAAAACATTTTGTTGTATTCCCGCTCATCCTTCATCATCTTTGGTCACGGATGCTATTGTTGAACAGTAAAATGGGTGTTTTGTATGTTGTTGTTTGAATCTTTTCAGGCTTAAAAGGAATGTGGAATTCCAGTTGTTTGGATAAGCATGCTTAAGGCATCCACAAAATTGTTGCATACTACATTCTGGCATCAGGCTGGTAAATGCTGGAGTGTTTACAGTTTTCCCATAATTCACATTCCTAGAGGTGATGTTGGAGCTCTCGCTCTCGCTCTCATATTTATATATATGTATATACATTACACGCATATCAATATCTTCCATCATGGGCTCCAGCAGTGTCAGTGGCACTGTAAATTGGCCCTGTAAGATGGGGAAGACATAAAGATCCGTCATTCAGATGACTTTTTATTTTTTAATAACAACCTTTTTTGGGATATTTTTTCACTTATAGCTCCCGGCAGCTTCGGCTGCCAGGATCTGCCAGTATCATCGATAGAACAATAGATTTTGGTTGGAGACTAGGGATGCCTGACGACGTTTCATAACCATACGTTTAACCAGATGTTTTTTGATCAACTAGTGGACTAGTTAAAATATAGAAATGTAGTTAAAGATTGAGCATGTACAATTCTAAGAGGCAAAACAATAATACAATAACACACACTGTATTATGAGCCATTTGAAATACTGACTGTAATTTTTTTCGTATAGAAATCCTACTTTAAACTAGGTGCAAAAGTGTAACCTTTTGGGACGTCCATTATGGCATGAGGCCATCGGGTAATAAATCTGTGTTCTGCATCGCACCAGTTGAAGGGTCTGGTAGTTAAGGGTGTTAGCTCCGGGTGTTACATTTAAATAAGCATCCCAAAATAAATCTTTGTCTTATCATAACCACGATAGCGGTTATTTTATTCTCTTCTCATTAATTTAATAGATCTACTAATTGGTTGAGCAGGCCGTTCACGTGAGCAGCTCCGGTCGCCCACACTCGGTAAAGAAAGCTACGACATAAGTACATATAATCCAGTGGATCGTGGTTTATTTCACTGTGAAACAGACTGCAATGCACCTCCGGAGCGTCTAGAAAAGCTGAGCGCCGCCGTGTGCTCAGGGCAGATAGCGGGAGCAGGATCTCGTTTAAATACATCCAATGTCTATCATACAATATGTAGTGTATATAAGGAAGTGTTTAAAGGAAGTCATGAAAAAAAGCAATTCATCCGGAACGTCAGCGCACCTGACCTTACCGCAGTAACTGACTGGGTGGAAGAGTGGTGTTTAGACCAGATTAAAGAAATGTATTCTTTTAATGATTTGATGTTTTGGTTATTAGGGTTAGGCCCTAGATTAAAGAAATGTATCCTTTTAATGATTTGATGTTTTGGTTATTAGGGTTAGGCCCATTAAAATCCTGAGATGCCTTTCTCATAGAGAGAAACAAAAGAGCATTAAGCCGACTGGTATTTCTAATGCTATAAAGTGCTGCATCAATAGTCCCGAACATCCCTGTAAGAGAGTAGATATTATTGAACCAGCTCATAATATTGACCCAAATTGAATAATTCGGTAATTGAATCAGGTCCTGTGTCAATGGTTAACCCGCATGAGCCCACTCCCCTTCCCTGATCCTCAGTCCATTTGTCAGTTGCACGATTCTTCTCCATGGCTATTCTGTAATAAATGGCATCGATCTTTCGAGCGAACATCTGTTGTGGGTCTGCTCTCCGATGATCTCTTGACCTCTGCAAACTGTTGGTGCGTGGATTTGCCAGCCCAGGGGCTTTGAAGGCCTAATCTCTCACAGATGACCGGGCATTACGAGCGCTGTATACTGTGTGGTACAGCAAGCCCTCAAACACATCCTTTAAAACACTGCCTCAGAGAGCCGGTACATCGGTTCCCCTTTCTGAATCGATGAGGGTAGTGATGAGATGGGAATTGGTTGGTTTTTCAAGCTGGGTCTTTTTTTAGCTCATGATAACAGAAACAATCATGGACAATTTATTTCTCAGGCTTTCATCTCAAGGGTGTGAGCTCCGGATTCAGCTTTACGTTCTTGGAAACCCCTTGTATTCTAATTTTATCGTCCTGGATATGAAACATCATTGACGTTATTACCAGTGTCTAGTCATCTAATGAAATACATGTTAAAAGTGTACGGCTCCCTTTCTACATTTGAAGTGAACTGGTGTAGTAAAGCATCAGTGATCCGACACCCACAATTAATGCTTTTAAAAAGTCGCAATTCTTCAAATTGTATTGTAAGAAAAACATTCAGTGACTTCATTACAACCGGCTCATACTCTTCGTCACTTTTAAACCCCTACCATGCAAATGGGAAAAAAATCGACATACCTTGGTAACTCGTTTGCTTGGACTGTGGCCATGTAAGATTCACTGTGTGATGAAAAATGACAAGCGGCGGCTACTATAAATAAAACAAGCTTAAAGCTGTTTGTGTTTCAACGTGTGAGCTCAAAACTCGCAATGATTGACAACCGTGTACACAACATTGTATACATGGGCTTAACACGTTTGTAATTTGGATGATGTAATCATTGTAATGCATACTGGGGTTTGCTTGGATTGAAATGTTACCTCTTGCATTTATTTCTACATTAAATTGATACATTTGTAATGACACAAGCCTCCTCCACGTTCCTTGTCATTGCCATTCTAACTAATTGCTCCATATTTCTTGGAGTTAATGAACTCATGATGGATCAATTACTGGAGCGCAACCTCTCGGGATGTTTAACCGAATCCCTGTCTCTTTTTTCCTCTCACACACAACACATAACCAACGTACAAAATTGTTGATTCATTCGTCAGACTCTCTGCCACCCCACAGCGCTGTCTCTGTTGGACCATTTAACACTTCCTGTTCAAGCAAGTGCTATTTTAGGATGTTAAATTACAGCCACTTTCACCAGGTTAAAAGTCCCTGTGTCCAAGCGACCATCAATGCGCCAAATTATCTTTTAATGGCATCAAGCACAAACTTCATGGTAAGTATGGTTTTGATTGGGAGGTGAGCTGTGAGTAACTTGATACGTGCACACACCCATGACAGTTAACCTAAAAATTCCTAAGTCCTCCTTGTTTCTCTTGATGGATTTCTGTTGCATCAACACACAAATTGTTCGATAACATCTCTGGAAGAATGTAGGAAGAGACGCTCCCTAATATGTCTGTAAAACCTCATTCCTCCTGAAGGACACTGCTTCCAAAAAGATGCCTCATGGGAGTCAAATGGGATTTTCTCACTTTGTTTTCTAATGGAAAGTTTTTATCCCCTGCTACCCTACATGGGAAATGCTAAGGCTACTGCACTGCTGTAAGCACACCATTTAGTTTCAACACTCCAGTTGAGATGTTGTTTTAATTTTTTATTTTGTCAGACTTTGTATCTAAAGCAAAGGGACTTCAGATACATATCATATCAAGCAGGTGGGAGATAGACATCTTGCTCCAGGATTCCTATGAGACTGAAGACTCAGGAGTTTGGGCTTCGAACCCAGAACCCTTTTGGCTAGTCAAACACCATACACTGCCCAGAGTTGTTCATCCTCTGAGCCTATGAGCTCTCTTATCATCTTTGACCTTATCAGCTGTAGCCCCATCTGACCCATGGATGACGAGCCTAGTCCGGTGTTGAGTTTACCTGCCTTTCTTATGGGCTGAGCTGTGGAGCGCTGAGACTGTTTGTTTGGGGGTGAGATGGAGAGGAAGGCGTTAAACTGAGGTGACTCATTGTTGCCATGATGCCTGTTGCCCGATCTAGCAGTCGATTTTAATTAATTGAGTCTCTGTTGTCTTCACCAGGTGAATGTGGATTAGCATTGCTAATCCACATTCACATTCTAGCAAGTCTTGAAGAGTCCTATCTATGGTCTTGAAGTTGGGTCCTGTAGTCCTGCTAATTACCTCACTGTATTCTACAATGCTATATTAGATTGGCTAATGAAACGGGTCTATTCGAAATGAGCATTGGGTTGATTCATGTACGAGTTTAACACATTAGTACTTTCTACTCGACAGATGTCTGGTGCTGTTCGCCCCGTACTACAACTTTTAAAAGTAAATTAGCAAGACACCTCTGACATATCCATCTGATGGTTCTTGTTGAGACAGAGCCAATGAGGTGGCCAATAGGAAAGTAAAGATGTCTTGAGCTGTAAGACTTTAAATCATGCAGTAAAGGTATAGGTCATCTTCCTGACAAATTCGGCCAGATCTAAATAGCAATTTCAATGTCATAGTGTTAGAGATTTCATTGAGTATGTCCCCATTGCTGAGGGTTATCTTGTTTACAGGGATATTATTTTACTTCTGTGTCATAAGCTTATTCTGTTTATTGATAGTACAAGTCCCAGTGTGCCATGTCAGCAGTTTGTGCTGCTGTAAAATGTGACTTAGTGTTGAGGCTAAAGAAAATTGGTTAATTTTACATCTGACATCATCATTTATCCTATTACTTTGGTGTGTTCTTTGTTTTACAATTTGCTTGGAATATATACACCCCACCAATGAGTTATTGAACAAAATTGGCACACTGCTCCCATTTCTACGTGCGCCCTACTCTTATATTATGAAAACCCTCAATGTCGGAGTGAACCAGATGTCTGAAGTGTAATGGGACTCTGTGGTTTTCCATAGTGTAAACTAAACCGTACAGTAACCACTGATTGGATCTCAACAACAAGAACAAAAATAAATGGTTCCATCCTCTCAAACAGGAACAAGTGAAGGAGCATGGACTCATACCAAGGTGAAGTGCTGAGTTCCTGCGTTTGTTTCTCTGGGAAATTGGAGGATTGTTGTTTCATGCTTGGCTTGTATTCCATCTTGAGTTCCGTGTTTGTTTACGTGCAATCCATGAGTTGACCTATGTGAGGTGCACATCTGCACAGGACAGCCTAGATTTTTTTTTTTTTAACTTGCCAAACTCAAAACTCAAGTCTTGCCTTTGGCATGCTCTTTTCAGCCTTCTCCTGCCTTCTAAATAGAACATCTGCACACCTCGAACATTTCAATCTCTCACTGGTTCTGAGAGAAGGCCTGGCCATTGAATGCTTTTCCTGGGGATTTAAAGTGAACGTGTGGCACACATCGCTACCTCCAGCCCAGTTCACTGGGCTGTCACTGATTGGCGGCTCATCTGCATATAAACGAGGAGTTAAGTCCCTCCCCAGAGGCCTGGGCAGCAGAGCCATTTTTATTATTACTAATGAGAGGACTTCTGTAGAGTTTCGGCCACTTCTCCGCATTTGACTTTAAACAACTGTGCTGCTTTAGTGGAGCCCTCAAGACTATGTGGATCAAAATGGGTTGAAAATAGATGGCACTTGGATCAGATAAGGGGCCAGATCTGATAGGGAAGCTAATTGAATCATAGTAATGGACCAGTCTGGAATCGCTGTGGTTTGACTTGTTTACAGTCCCATGACTGTGTCTACTAACCTCATTTTAGCTCCCTTCTCTTCTCGGCTCACTCAGTCTGTCTGGCTGTCTGTTTTTTCTTCATTGGCTGTCCATCAGCCTCCCAATATCTGTGTTGTTCTTCGTTTTTTCTAAATAAAAGACAGGGTGTGATGTAGTGCAAGTCCCTACTGATGGCTGTCTGGTCATTTCTTTTTTCAGACTTCCTTGTTGTCTCTGTATTCAAGCATAGGGGTTAGGGCTCTTCTTCCCTGTTGCCTCGTCGAGTGCCTTGCTCATTAGCACTCTAAGACTGACCGAATGACAAGGACTCCTTGAGTTTATGGTTGTTCCTTATGTTCTCCTTCATCTCACCATCGCTCTCTATCTCTCTCTCTCTCTTGCCATCCCCATGTATTTAAGCTGCGGTAAATTGTATTTCCAGAAAGTGCCACCTCCTCACTCTTCTCCTCCTCCTACGTCTAACTGCCCTGCCTAGTAAATTGTCCTGTCTTCCGCCGTCTGTGTTGTTATCTCGACGCAACTGTCTGCAGCAGTCTGCGCCGCATGCCGTTGCGATGCAACGACAGATTGAGTCTCCCAGGCCATGCACTCCTGAAAACATTGATTTACAACACACTCTCTGAGCAGGCAGAAATGTGCCAGCACGGCGAGGAACAATACAAAGGGGTGCAACACGACAACCGCTCACTCATCAGTTCTGATTAGATGCTTTTAGCCACAGAGATGTTGTCTTCTCCTTCCCTTCTACTCTGTCTCTGTGTATGTCTCTCTGTGTCTCTGCCTCTGTCTCTGTCTCTCTCTGCATCTTTCTCTCTCGTATATTGCTTGTTCTTGGGGCCCGAGAGAGACAGACAGAGAGGGTGCAAGCCTTAGGCTCCATCAGGAGACAGATACATTTTGCTATCCTCCATGACGCTGCGTCTTATGCCACGCCCTTACCTGGTAGATGATAACTATGTACACTGCTGGCTCTTTGCGGTCTGCAAAAAAGATTTAGTGTTTTGATTTAGATTAGTCTGTTTACGTGATTGATTGTCACTTCATCATCATTGCAGCGTAAATTCATGTTAACTTTGAACTTGGGTTGGTTTGGGTTATTTTGCCTGTTTTATGTTTCTTGATGTTCCATAAATGAAGGATCCCTCTTTTTTTTTTTATGAAATGTTGTGTAACAACCACTCTCATATTTGTACGCTATGTACTGTAAGTCATCATTTGTAAAGTCAGTAGGGCGTGGAAGTCTCAGACCTGAGAATCATTAAGCCAGGTCTGGTTCCGGATGATGCACACATGGCTAGCTCTGCTGCTCTCTGCGTGGCTGACCTAGCTGTAATCACTAACATCAACACCATTAAAGCCTCTTAAAGAAACTGTACATTTCCTCTCCTTTATAGGGCATTGGACGCATGTTATTTTCAAAATGGCATATCTGAATACAGCTGTGGCATATTGCTGTCGAAACGCATATCTTGATGGCATTATGCACCCAAGTGTCTGCCTTAGTTATAGTGTGTTGCATTTTCCAACTTATGGAAGGGATTTGTGAAGACCGCAAAGTGCTAAAGGATTTAGCATCCGGTTTTTATAAAATATGGTTTTGTGTATCTTGAACAATGTACCTGGCCTGAGAATGATCCTGGACTGTCTCCCTGGCCATTTCATTCCATCTGTGTGTGTTTGTGTGGAATTGGGAGGGAGATAGAAATGCTTTCAGAGACACTTTTCCCTCCCAAGTCATAAAGATGACATCTTTCTTTCCAGCCATTAAGCTCCGACACTTAATAACCCCCAATCCCAGGAGAACCACAAGGCCCCGCCCCCCGCCCCTCCCCCCACGGCCTGTCACCCAGCCTCACTGTGTCATTCCAATCTGTCCGT
>JAOSLM010000026.1:11039473-11052482 GCA_025629765.1 Eleginus gracilis | reverse complement strand
GAGAGAGGATGACAAAGAGGGAATAGCCAACAAGAAGGTCCACATGACTCCTCAGTTGAAGAACACACACAGACACCAATCAAATGATACCAGAAGAGCCATAAAATAGCCTTTTGTCACGGCATGCAAATGAAGATGATCAGAATCGAAGCCCTCCAAAGAGAGAACATGGTTGGTTGTGAGTAGCATGGTGACAAGGGGCTAGTTACAGCACGCTGGGCTGTCAGGCTACAGCACCGTCTCAGCAGGTGAGCTGCAGAAAAGCAAGCAACTGTGATGCTACCGAAATAATGAAGGGGCCACACAAGCACACACACGCTCCTTTCACAAGGACCAAGACCATTAATCCTACCCAAGTCTTTTAGTTTCAACCTCCTCATTTGACATATGCAGCCCTCGGTCTACCCTCTCCTTAGCAGCAGAACCCGCACACAACCTCACACCAGGTGGTCACACCAGGACAGGGCCACAATGCACTGGTGTCTTGTGCCCTCCATAGAAAATGAGCAAAGATAGTGTGGAAAAGAAAAAAGGCATTAAAAAAAGGAGGAGCCTCTTCATCAAATTTCAACATGCAGTTGGTTCGGTGCTAAAGGGGAATTCCTAGCTTCGAGCGGCGGAGAGCGAGAGAGATGGAAAGTGAACAGAAAAAGCGTCTCCCTATTAAAGGATACATTACATTACAATACCAGTCTGGTTGGTTTAAATATAAACCAGTCTGAAACCTCATTGTGGCATATGTGGCTCCTATTTTAAGAAACATCATACATACAGGCTGCACGGAGTGTAAGGGAACCCCCGGTTTAGATGTGTCAAGAGAAGCAAAATCCTCTCTCGGACGCAGCCATCAACATCAACCGCTGCACAGACATTGCTCCACACATCCACATGACTCTTGCCGCCAGTGTCCCGAGGAGTATACTAAAAGGCACTTAGACGTAGCGAAAAGAACGCTACCTGCATTTGGATTAGAGCAGAACGTTCTGCTCCAAATAGGATGGTACTCCTGTTTTCTCTTAATTAAGGTCTTATTTTAGGACAAAATGCCATAGATGACCGTGTTGACATAATAAGGCATATTCCCAATTCAAAACAAAACGGTTTTGGGTTTAGACCCCACTTTAAATTCCCTTGTGGCACTCCGGCTGTGGAATGTGTGTAGGAAGGGGGGATATTCAAGGAATAACCACTGTGTGTCCCCATTACTGGCAAATAATGTATGGTGTTGGTAAGCAACCTTAGCATCACCTCTACCGTATCACCACCACCAAAGTACATTCTTTTCAATAACGGGACTGCCAAGAGTGGTTTATTCCGCAGTGACCAATGATGATTAGATATTACAGGTAGTTACGTTATTGGTTTATTATCGTCTTTATTAGCGGAAATAAAGATATTAATCGACGGTGCTTTGAGCATTGTTTTTTTTAGGTCTTTAAGGGGGAAATAACCAATGTTAGTGTCAGATTTGTAGCGTAAAGATGTCAAACTGTTAAAAGTCAGAGGTGTTCTGCTATTGAAAACAAATGTTATTGACCAATCAGAATAAAGTATTCATCAACACTGTAGTGTAAAGAGCGACTGCTGCTATCGTTAGATTCTCATGTAGATCGCAGAGAGAGGAAGCAGCAGAGCTTGCAGACTGCCCGCCCCTGCTGGGAACATCCATGGGAGATGAGCAAAAAAATAGAAACACCCAAGAGTAGACAGATGGGCATGGATGAACACGCTGCAATCATATGAGGACCACCTCCACGGCAAACGCATCAGTGGCTGCACAACTCGTTAGCCCAGTGGGAGGTCCTCCCGAAGTGACAGAGAGAGAAGTAAGTGTGGGGGCTTTCAAACGTGTGCGTGCGTATATCTGGGTATGTGTAATGCAAAGCTACCTAGTATAGTGCAGCTAGCGAAATGTAGGCCGGTAAAATGCCCAACTAAAATATTTAGAATACATTTTCTTTCTCGCTAATGAGCATACTAATTATTATAATCACATCCCTGCCATACGTCAGCATCATACGATACAAAAGAGGGGCGTGCTCGGGTGGCAAATTGCATGAGAAATTATTTGTTGACTTATTTTTGGTTCACTGTGCACAGGCTAAATCACGTGTATGATAACAGAAGGGCCCTGGGTCTTGTCCAGGTATGCCTTCATCGTATCATTTATCTTGACTGCTGGGTGACAGGCTCACGGGGAGGCATGTGATGGTATAGCCTCCCCTCATGGTTGACCTTGAGAACTGTCTGTTTGGTCATTTTTCATTATAAAACAACTTCACTGCAAGTGAAGATAAATCAGACACTCCATAATAACTCACAGGGCAAGAAAAGACCATCACATATACAGGCTCAGCCTCCAGCCTGTTCACGATTCTCAACATCCAATACCACAGGAAGCTGTTCCCTTATCTGAATTCTTCCTCTATGGCTAGAAATCTCAATTTCAGTCTTGTAGAAAACGAAGCACAGTAAGACTGCTCACCTGGTACCAAATGATGGTTCTAGAGATAACCCTAGGAGAGCAGAGTCAACCATGCTAGACTCGAAGAACCATTGCTGTAAGAACCATCTTCCTCCCCGATATTGGAAATAGTTCCTCCTTGAAACAGGTGGTAGTAAAAGCTGAATGATAACGTCTTAATGAAGTGGAGCAGGCAGCTAAATTATCCCAATCTACCACATGAAACATTCAATTAATATTCAAGTACAAGGCCGGCGTAATTCTATCATTTCTTATCACTGCCCTGCCTAATGAAACGATTATTAACTGTTGAAAAGACCCTGTTGAAGAGACAGGGGAAGTGAAAGAAACCCTGCTCACACAGCAGCTTAAAAAAAACTGTTGAAGAAACAAATGTGATTGGCTAAATTAGACACATGGATGGATACGGCGATGGACCTCTGCGCTGAGACCCTGGTTTAAATGTGTTTTTGGACAAAAATGGAAGTTCATGCCACCAAAACTCAACAAATGGGACACATTGTCTGCTTTAAAATGTCTGTCACTAGCAAATATATATTTGCCAGGTTTCCCCTAAAAATGACATTATATTGACCATTGCTTTTACGCTGTACGCGAATTCCCCAATAGTAAAAAGCCAGGATATTGCTAAGGTGAATATTAGGATTTCTTTTTAAGAGGGTTTTTTTTAAGCACCTTTCTATTTGTCCTAGAGGCTTAGAACAAATGTACATTTGTTTTTCCGTGGCATACTGGTGAAAAAGAACCAGTCTAACTGGCCCCGTAGAATGGGAAGTTAAAACACCCCCATGCCTATACACAAACACAACCTGCCATCCTAATCTTGACTTTGGAATTGGATAATGCATGAGCAGAAGACACGCATGCAACAGAGGCCATATACACACACACATCTTTGAGAACACATGACACCAACCCTAAACACAACCCTTTACTTAAGAATTGTGAGCGCGATACAACAAAGGCTGGGAGGCGAGAATTTAATCATCTCAGGTTGCCTTGATGAGAAGAATAGGCCGACCGGGTTAGTGGCATGCTGGGAGAACATGGAGTTGATACCCGGGAGTATGTGTGAACTACCTCCGCTGATGCCCTGAAGCCCCAAGCAGGTTTCTTGCAGGGATCCCAGAGGTGCCAGGAACCATGCTGTAACTTCCCCCTCTGCTGATCATCTGTCTTACGCTCCCATCAGCCCTGGCCTAGCGCAGAATGGCTTAACCCAGAATTTGCATTAAAACCCTTCACTATTTGATCCACATCAAATCGCAGGGAGGGATGGTGTTCGCGTTAATGGCAGAAAGGTTGAAGAGGCATCTGTGACCACCAAATAGATGACTATTCACAGATACAAAGCCTCCCGGTTAAGAATTGTATTATTTGTAGAGAGCTGAAATAAAGGATCACTTCATTTAAGTTCCATGGGGTTCCGAATGGGTAGTTAGAACCATAATGCCTTGCTTCCTAGCATGATATACTGACTATTTTAGAATGACTGGCCTTTTAAATTAACTTTTTATTTTGGTTTTCTTGAAGCCGATGGTATGGAAATAGTGATTCTTGGGGACATCCCTAGAAGGTATTCATACTGCGTGTGTGTATACAGATATCCTTTCAATCATTTTCCATGGGAGCTAGCAAATTGATGAAAAGAGATTGTTGTTATGGGCTGTTAAATGTGCCATTCACTATGCCCTCCACTATGAAACGCCTTTAGAGTAAGAGAGGGAGAGCCGGAGACTTACCGTAATGTGCTTGGAAGGCCTGTGGCTTGACTACCTGACTGCAGTGGCTGCACATGACCAGGTAGAAGTCGTCCTGCGCGGGACACTGGCCAAATATGGGCATGTCTGTAGAAGTAGCAGAGATGGCAGAAGTCAGGATGAGGTAAATAAACTAGGGCAGCATTTATTCAGTGCCCTAGCAGGGAGCAAACCTTCACCCCTGTAAAGAGGTACTTATAATGTATTTTACAATGCAACCGTATAGTTGGAGGGATTTTTTAAATAAATGATCCCAGACTTAAGTTTTAGTTTAACACTTCTGTTTAATCTCTTTCCCTGCAGTGGTGACATTCAGAGCAACATTGACAATGACCAATTTATCTAGATTCAGCAACCAGATGAACCAAGAAAACAGGCACAATACATACACTTGAAGAGAATCAGATAAGCATTCCTGTTGCCGTGTTGGGGTAAATATTTAATCCAATTATAATTAATGTGTGTGCACTACAGTACAGTGGTTTAACATAAGTTAAGATGCATTTTGGATACTTTTATATATTTGTATATTTTGCATGGCATACCAATATTCAATGCCTGTTTATGAAAAAACCTGCTTTGCAAAGTACATAGTAAAATACAATATATATACGTAAATTATGTTCTGCTTAAAACTCATATACAGTTTGATTCCTGGTTTTAACAGTTTTTAACATCTACAAGCCCTACGAGCTATGGGTACCAAAAATAGAATAAAGAAAAGGGAAATGTTCATGTTCCTTTGCACAAAAGTAATTGAACTAGTCTACAGAAACCCCCAGACATACACAGATAGGATGCAGTTCTAAATGTAGCACAGTCATCAAGAATGTAGGTGTATTTAATGCCAACTTAGACAGAATTTTCTGGCAATGGTCGAATTTTCTAACAAAGTGCAAAATCCACACTTGGATGCTATTCTGAGAAAGAACAGTTTTAGATAAGTTGTTGTGGAAAAAAGATACGCAATTACACACTGCATAAATGGCCCGTTCCTAACCCCATTGAAACTAAATATGAATAATGAACTCAGCAGGCCCCACTATGGCAAATTAAAATCAGTCCAAACAGGGTGCAGATAGATCATCTGTCTGAAATTCCTTTCTAACCAGCATAAATCTCATCGCAGTCCAGAGAACTGGAAACCACCAAATTAGGGAGGCTAATTGAGATATCGCCGGGGGCATGGCGATGAGACGCGTGGAGGGCAGAATTGGAGTTGATCTCCAGTGCACACTCCATCGAGACCGTCAAGGGTCCTCTAGTCTCAGCCTCGCTACTGGTGGAGTCTGCAAGTGATGAGGGCCATTATGAAGCCACTTGAAGAAGGGCCTACCTGGCCGGTTTCCTCAGCTTGGAGGCCATTTGCCGTCTGATGTGGATGAATCAACAAGCCACTACTTATCGAAGATGGTGTCAAGTGTCTACTTCAACCGTCATGCAACAAAAAGCCTTATTTTCACAGCTTTAGGGGATTGCCATGGGGAACGGCAACAGCAGTCTTGTTATAGAGAGGCTTGTGAACAATATAGAATTTGAGTGGTAAATTGCTTTGCCAACATGCATCGCTGAGGGCTTTGCTTTGCTGCAAAAGAGACCCAGTATACAAAGGTACCGATCATTGCTCAAACAGTGCGAATTTAAACAGCACAGATGCCAAACTCGAGATCGGAAGAACCTGCGCGTGTTTTATCTGTATCAACAATGCAGTGCCCAGTACAGTCTAGTCACTCATGTCTAATTTCCGGATAGTTTGTGCAATATTCGTTATTTGTATTCTCAGTTTCAATAAGCTGCTCCCAGCAGGAATACATTAGAGTCCGAACAGGCACATGCCTTTTTCTGCTGGCAGGATCAAACAGAACCCACTCTGAATCAGACGGTGTTCTCCATGAAGTGTTCCACTTGCTCGTCTGAAAAAAAGAGAAGCTGCCTGGCTGGGTTTCTGTGCTACTCTGCATGCAGTTCACTGGCACCGACTGTACCGCCGAAATGGCCCGACTTGAAAAGTGGTAGAGCGCCATTGTGTCAGCCTCATTCTGCCTCTCCTTTTTTTCTGTTCCCGTACGCAAGGACGAGACGAAGATAAAATGGGTGAAAGAGAAAGTCAGCAACTAAGGCGAGAGATGAGGTGAACATGATCGCAGTGAGAGACCGGCGCGAACGAGAGGCGAACAAGATAGAGGAATGCTTAAAAAGAGGTGAAGGTGGAAAAATAAAAAGCTGTGTCCAGACATACGCCCAGGCTTGAGTGAGACAAAGAGAACAGAGGCACCATGAAATGGAAGGAGCGGGGAGGGGGACAGGCGTGTGTGAGCACTACACCAAATGAGGGAATGAGAGTCCAGTTAATTTCAGCGCCCTCTTCCATGGCAGTGATGAATGATCTAGGTGGAGGAGCAGTATCAGCACAGGCTAGCTTTAAGCACCGCCGAGCCATCAACACACACACACACACACGCACACGCACACACACACAGAGCAGACAGACACACAGCAATGCAGAGCCTGACCTGCAGCTGACATTCAATGCTACATTTCCCAGTTATCCCGACTTTCACTCCCTCCCACATAAAAAGAAACTGAAATGGGATCTCTGGGATAACGTTCATCATGCACGTCAATATGATAATCTCCGGGGCGTGACGCGCGTGCGTGTTAAAACGCCATCACACCATGGGAGAAACATGGTGGTGAGTCACGGAAGAGAGGTGTAGCCATTCACTTGTAACCCCCACCTCTCATTCACACAGAATGGAGGCCTAATATGCATCTCATGAGGAAAGCCATGGAGTTGGTCATTCTCATGCTCCCCGCCCTCGCAGGCCAACGATCCTGTCTATTTCTAAACAGCATAACCTAAGCACACAGACAATATTTAGGTCAGCCTCCCCAGTAAAGCAGCCAAACTGCTTTAGACTAATTTATTCATTTTTGATTACTTAATTTGCGGCCATCATAAAAAATAAGGTGCTTTATAAATGTTATCGTCTTCTCCAAAACAAAATCGCAAATTATATGTATACTAAGTCATTACACTAGTCAATAATGTATGATGTAAAATAATGTGATCTCCTGCTAAGGCCAATGAATTTCTAACTAAATTGTGCAATTTCCTCAGAAGGTACAGACCACATAGTGAGACAAATACACCACTAATTATCTCCATCCATCCTGGATGGGTTGAATATACTGTTGCCAAAAACTCAAGTGTAGGAACCTAACGGAAAACCATACAGGGAAAACATTCTTAGAAAAACAAAAGCCTTATTGTGTTTCTCTTATGGTATACATTATATAGTGCAAATAGTACATTCAGCTCAAGTTCTCATATTGAACAGAAACAAATAGACAGAAAGAACAACGTTTTTTTTTTGCAGATGGGCCAATTTAAACTTTGAAAGAAAACATCAGGATAAATAGCCTGCAGGGCCAAGGGTGGCAAATTTCCACCTCAACTTCTCTGGTAGATCTCAACCGGATAGAAGCTGAAGATTACATAGCTGCAAAAATAAATAACGATTATTTTATGAATTTTGAGTTTCAACAGCCTTAAACAGGACCACCACAGTCTGCTCCGTAGTAGTTCCTACTGGGTCCAACTGAAGCTGTGTGATGTGAATGGCAAAGAACTTCCAACAATGTGTGCATTTGCATACAGTTAACACAACTTCAACTTCAGGCCCTGCCACAAACACACACAGACTTATACATTTCCATATAATTGGGTTATAATTTGGGTCTGTTGTAGAGAGGCCGTCAAGTGGATACGACTGGGATGTCGAGTAAAAGAATTAATAATAATTGCCTAGAAGAGATGTTGCGTCCTGACTCATGTAATTTCGAGAGCCTTAAAGTTGCTGCAGGCTATGTGCATCGTGATGCATACCTATGAAGGTACACAATAGAGACTGTAAACAACAAACTGACCGTCGACTCATGACTGCAACTTTGATGATAAACTACATATTTGAAGCCTTGTATGTTCAGTTGTTGACTAGAACATTATTGGCCCAGACAACATTCTTTAACTAACTCAATACGATTTTTCTCCAAACACAACTTGACAGAATCGTCACAAACACATGCTATACACTAGACTTCTGGTGTCAACCATCTAATAAATAAACATGACACAAGTGTGTTCAAGCCTGTGAATGCTTTTGTAATCAAATGCTTTTAACTTCATGAATATTCTGTCTGTAGTCTATGCTGTCTCTAGTCTGCGACTATTAAATTATGTCGTCTTAAGATGCTTTAAACACGACTTTATACATTACCCCTAATGCTTTAATGTGCACGATGAATTAAAATGATGTGCATGTTGAAAAGGGAGACATGGCCTCCAGCCTCTGGTATACAATGTTGATTTATATTGCAAGGTATCAACACACACGCCAGGGCTCTTAACACTTGCCTTGCCATCCTCGTCGTTATTCCAGTGGTTGAGATTACGCGAGTCGTGACACTGACAAAATCAACAGTAATTTCAGTGAGTATGGTAGTGTGATGCACAAATATGTGCCGGTGGATGTAAAATAAGTTGAAGGACAATGTGCAAGGGATAAAGCCCAGATCAACATGCAATAAAAAGGACAAGAAGACATCGCAACAATCCACCTAGCTATCTAAACACAGGACAATAAGGAGAGAACCTTAAACGGATGTATTTGAGCAAGATATATTCTACTGGAGTGAGAATCCCCAGGTGTCCCGTGAACCCCCAGGTGTCCCGTGAACCCCCAGGTGTCTCGTGGACCCCCAGGTGTCTCGTGGACCCCCGGATGTCCCATGGACCCCCGGATGTCGCATGGACCCCTAGCGGTCCCATGAACATGTGATACCCTAGCCTGGCTATTGCCAGACCAAGCTCAATCATAGATTGCACCTTGGTCTGCGGAGGTGGCTGTCATTTTCTTCAGCACAAGAGGTGTGATCAACGGGTGTAGTTCAACTGACTCTGTACGCAATTGGCTGCTTGCCGTCGCTTCCCTGTCGTAAATAGCCAATAGAGCGCCAGGGGGAAAAGCCAGCTTGGTGATTGGATCCCGCAGAAGCGTATCGGAAGCAGAAAGACCCTGCTGCCGTGCAAATCACCAGCAAAACGGTCTGGGGGTACCCAGTCTAGTGATACCATAGAACAGAATTTGATTTTGGATTACTGTTTAAAACATTATGGGATAGGGTTTTAAAACTGGTAACACTGCCTTTGTTTAATTAAAAAAATTAAGCCCTTAAACAGTGTCCGTATGCATAATGTTCATAAGCATGGATCAGAGGTTATCAATAATATTCAGACACTTTCAAGCTTTGCAGTTGAGAGGTACTTGTTTAGGTTTGCCAGCGATTTGACTTCATACTAGTTTAATGGAACTCTATTTTTAAGATACACGTTACTAAATATATGTGGAGAAAGCATAAGAGGACATGAATAGACAACCTATTTGTAAGTAGCCTAGCAGCTTTGTGCTTAACCATTTCATACTATAAAAGTCAAATGTTGTAGCTTGAGACATGACGAAATTGCTTACATTTTGCCATTATATAAGATAATATTACATCATTGATTCAAATAAAGTGTACCCTTGTGCAATTTCCTTTATCACCCAAAGTATTATGGCTTTTCAGTCAAATTTGGCGAAAGCTAAAAACGTGCATTTCTCCACCGCATAATTATTTTCTTTGAGAGTTCTACAACACAGTAGAACTCCAAGAATCCCAATGGGCCTATTATTCACAAGGTTTCTAAATACTAAACAATGAAATAGTAATACGACAGTATGTCAGTATCAAGTACACCTGGGCTATACTACTATATGCCCAACACTAGATGGATCAAGTTGTGGATGACCCACATATGAAGTTATTTGAACCTATAAATCTTAACGTCTACAAAAGACAGGCTTGCATAGCCCTATTCGTTACTTTTTGTTATGTGGTACGGTCGATGTAAGTGGATCTTAAATTATATACGCGCGTGTGAAGTGTAACAATCTTTATTGTGCATGTGTGTGCAAAGCCTCAGAATCAAAACACACCTATGGCCAAAAACAAACGCTTACCTTCTCTGCACAAGCGCATGGCTTCTCGGTTCCTCCCGAAGTCTTTTAAACTTTCCTCCGAATCTGCACCTGAATCAAGTCAATCCGATGCACACAAATAAATAGTTGCACTTGCTTGCTCATGCTGTTGCTACCAGTAGCGTTTCTTCATATTCCCCAAACTGCAAGCAATCGGCCAAAAACACTGGCAGCCGTCATGTTAATATTTCGCCGATACGCCCATTCTGGACGGCCCGCGACTTACCATCGTTGCCGTGAAGTTTGGAAGCATCGACCCAGTTGCTCCAAGGCTGTCCGAACATTATTTCTGGACTAGGCAGGGATCTCCGCTCCGCAACAGTCGCCATTGCTGTGGAGCTTTCTCCCCGCTGGATATGCTGCTGCTGTTGCTGCTTCAGCTGCCTGGCCACTCTGCGCTGTTCGCCCCTGACGTCATCATCGGCCCTTTCCGACATTCTTTCCGCTACAATATAACAAAACAGGAGTCATCTTAACGTACATGGTTGGTCTTGAGATAATTCCTATAGCCCGCTGATGGACACCAGCGAGCGTGGCTTTGTGCATACATCTTCTATTCCCGGTTAGGCAGCGTGTTGTTTTGGTCCCTTTCGCGTAGTACTTATGCTCACTGAGCCCCTGTGGTTGGAACTCGGTTGTTTCCGTGTACATATATACATCTTAAGGCAGACATGTATCGACGTAAAAGTTGGCCGGTGAGCAATTCAAGTACTCCCAAGTAGGAACCCCCCAAAAAAAAAAACATAGGCTGCTACGGTCTCTCAATGAAAACCACATTGCCCGAGATGTTAGTCGTTACTCGGTAGACGGCCCTCCTATTATGGCAGGACGCCTAGGGCCCCAGCCTGATTAGGGGGCCCTCAACCCGGTGGACCCCCTAACATGCCCAGTAAATAAACGAAATAACAATAATTATAATAACGTTATAATTCCAACACTGCTCAGGAATACAAAAGTATCTATATACTTTTTTCTTGTATCAGCATTTCTCTTAAGCCTCCCATTTTTTGCAATGTGACATGGACATGGATTTACTGTTTAACATGATGGTGCTGGGTCAGTAGAACAGGAGAGGTATGAAGGGGGGCATACATTTATGTTTAAGCCCTTTAATTTATGCAATACCTGAAGATGCCCTACCTGCATTGTAGATACTGCATGAAATGGCTGAATGGAAGTTATTTCTAATAATTCAAAAATATTATGCAATGATATATTTTCTAATTTAATTGTATTCTTGCTTAAAAAGGTGTGTAGAATTAAGTGAAATCTTTCAGAACGGGCTTAGCAGAATAGTAGCATAATATTCATCCCGTATTTAAGTGTATAATACCATGAAAATAAGAATCGTTATCTTGGAAAGAGCCCTTACATGTTGATATTGGGAACATCTCTTATGATGGCCGCCATGTTGCACAGCCATGTTTCTAAAGTAGCCCAGAATTGACGTCTCTGCAACCTCACCACTAAATCCGACACACTGCACTTTTATAGACACAGTACTGTCATTTCCTTTGGTTGCATACATGGATAATGTTTGCATCATATTAATCAAATAATTAGCAATACGATAGTTCTCTGTATTGCCTTGACCTTACCAGTTACATTCAGGTTTTTTTTATTACATTTTGATTAATTTGACATTATTGCTGCAGTAATGTTTTGTTTGATTAACACATCTACTTTTATACATAGTTCTGCTCTCCTTATCCTTGTTTATTTTCATTAAATATTTCTTCCAAGCTGAGGTCCATTTATTGACACACATCAGTTAAATCCTTGTTGTCCCATCTCTAAATGGTATAGTATAGTAAGTAATAATAGGTTTACTGTAGTTCCACCACTAGAGGGAGTGTGTTATATGGTTAGCGATTTACGTTGAACGTTGAAGATCCAATATTGACTGGTCGTTCATCATTCAAACAAAGTAAGATAGCCATGAGTAGCTCCGTTCAGTCGTGGGATCTCCTCAGATTACTAGACTAGGCCTGTATTATGTCTGATTCCAACCAACCAACACCTTTCCCCATTTTCACACACCACTTTCAGTTTCTCTTCCAGGAAATAAATACATAAAAACAATTAAAAGAGACAGTGGGTTCTGGTACCTTGCAAAAGCACTGCAGAGTAGTAATGTGGGTGATATTGTCAGAATTATGCCAAACTACTGATGTTAATTAGAACTAATCTAAATCAGGCTTCATGCTGACATTACACAGAAACTACTCTGAAATCATTAATTGTGGATACAAACATTAGTTGTAATTTTTTAAGATGAATACAATTTATTATTGTCCATGAGAATAAAATAATAATCCAAATAATTATATTATCAACCAGTATTTTTATAATTGTCCGGTTGTAGCATAGGGGACTGTCGTCATAGGAACACATTGCATCTTGGATCAGCTAGGGAACTGGCCAATTCTCTATGGACAAGAAAATGAATCAGCACCCTTGTGGTGGTTCTATCTTCAATGATAAAACTGTTTAATCATTATTAATTTTTCTGTGTTGACTGGTAGTTCTCCATCCGGGCAGGATTAGCCCCATATGTGCCCCCTGTGCTCTGTCTGAGCCATTTAACAAACGGCGCTACAATCACGATATGGATTATAGTGCTGGACCCACCGACAAAACGCAATATCGACATATAAATTCACTGTAAATCATTAAATAATCTG
>JAOSLM010000026.1:11026272-11039373 GCA_025629765.1 Eleginus gracilis | reverse complement strand
CTGGAACAGTTTGCTCGGTCTTGCTGTGCCCTGTAATGAACTCAATTATTTATTGATTGAATATTTATGATTTCAAAGGTCTTCATACATGTCAGATGCAGACTCTCACATGTTTAGCTTTCCTCATTCCCTCTGTGGTTTAATGTGATAACCTCTGTGATGTGAGACATCGTACCTAGAAGACCTTGTGTTATCTAACCATCACTTAGTGGCCGCACTGTGCTTCCAGAGAAGGCCTCTAATTTCTTTAAGCTTGCGATAGCATCAAAACTATACTTAAAACCACAGCATTGCTTTTCAGCTCTTCATTGTTTGGGAGTGATGCTAATTGTCTCTGTTCAGTTCAACAGTCAACTTAGTGGTAGCTTGTTTACTGCAGCTAACTGATAAATGGCTAGATTGCCCCCACTATGATACACCTTGTTGTACCTCACCATGTATCACCTCTGCCACTTTTGGGCTGTGTCGTGTGCATGAGTTGACCTTCCTTGCCGTCTCAGGCAGACACCTATTGTCCTTGACTGTAGCCTAAGAACATTGAAAACACTTATATTGAGAGCAAAGACAACACTAGTGTACAGAGCCCCCTCGGGGAAAAAGGTAAAAATACAACATAATTTGTCATCCATCACATTTCACTACACAAGGATTCTAGCATGACAGAGGATGCTTTCAAAACACAATTCCAAGGAAGCGGGTCCAGGTTAACACATGCACATGTTCCACAACATG
Organism: Eleginus gracilis; assembly: GCA_025629765.1. Lineage (NCBI taxonomy): Eukaryota > Metazoa > Chordata > Actinopteri > Gadiformes > Gadidae > Eleginus > Eleginus gracilis. Next base: position 11,038,641 of record JAOSLM010000026.1, on the reverse strand, counting down.
AAAACAATGCTCTGATCAATTCAACAGAAAGTTGGAGAAAGCAAAAGTATGAACACTTTTACACACTTCCCCATCACCACATAAACACCAGTAAGCATATTCAAGACATGATGTAAAGGGAATATTGTAGCTTCGTTAACGGATGGAACTGCACTATATTATAGTTGAAGGCATGAGTAACTCAGAGCATGTGTTGATACTCAGATTCCATCATTGATTTTAAATGTGTGCATTTTCAGGCCACAATGTTAAAACATCCATGTGTCTGGTTGTTGTGTCAAAGATGGGGAACAATTAATTGCATATTTGAGAAAAGGCTCAATGGTATGCTACACATTGCTTGCTAATATGAGCCAATGAGTGTGCAAACATCAGTATAAATAGATACAATTAGAGAAGTAGACTGCCACCGCCACTGACTCTTTAGGACTTTAGCTTGATTTTTAATTATTTTGATGACAAGACTTCTAAAATCTTTTTTTCAACATTGTGTTTTTCATAGCTTCCATTTTTTCATTAAACTGACACTATCCACTGAGGTCAAAACATAGAAAGAAATATTATATAGTAACAAAAGTATAATATATTACAATAGTACTTAATTTACCTATATATTTTGATAATTGTAGGAATACATTTCATTTAAGGTTCACAGTTTCATATAGTTTGCTTTGGTTGAAAATAAATGCTTACCGTGTCAAACGTGAAAAAGCTTCTCCGTCTTAAATGAACTAGTGGATCGTCATCAGTTTTGGTGATTGTTGCCTTCCACAAGAGCTGAAAAGGAAATGGTGAATATTTGAAATTGTTGATCAGACAAAAAAAATTATTACCTTATTTTGGCTAGTTGACGGGAACTAATTGTTGGTTAGGGAATTATAGAAGTTCCTACCGGGAAGATAACATTGTATAACCAATTCTGTATCTCTTTGAGATGGTTCTCGGCTCACTACTTAAGAAGTTACTTGCCACTGCAGAGTAATCCATTTTTTTTTTCTTGATTTGACCATTTCTTTGCCTCAAACTAATACATTTATGAGATTAGAAATTGAACCAGCAATACATGTAGGCCTATGCGTTATTCACTACACAAGTTCTCGTTTTGTTTTTAGGGTACAGGTTCCCAATGAATAAAGGTTCCCAATGATTCATATTTTCTGCATTACTATCTTTTGGTATAGACTGGTATGGACATACTTTCTTCACAGTAAATGGAAAACACAGGAATGTCCACTATGAATGTAATTGACCAAATCAATGTGTATTTAGATATTCAAGTTCACTTGCATATCTCGATTTACTTAACACTTAGCAACATTTATGTGAAAACCTTAAGCTCAATGGCAGCTTTCAAATATTTTCCACATCATCATCAACAATAACAACAAACAGAATACTTACCAAACTCTGGGCTTAGTCCTGAGTCAATGCCTTTGCCAGACAGGCCAAATACCCATAAAAAAAGAAATGCATACATGTTAATATGAAGTAGATTGAAACTTAATTAATACTTTATACACACACAATGATGATGATTTTTCCACTGCTACTAGATACAAATATATGTAATGCAGAGGACAGAGGAATACGCATACTCAAACGCATGTTCTAAAAAATAAGATTGGTGCATAGAGTTTAAAGTTCATTTCAAAATGTGAGTACACAATCACTACAAAATATATTTTAGTGTCACCAATACATGTATCATAGTCATCCAATTTCGCTCGTCAATGTTGCTGTCATACATTGTTCTAATTTACAATATCGACATCTGTTAGTAAGCCAACGACCACTAATGAAGAGTAAGTCAACTTCACCACAAGCACTTTGAAACAATATACACAGCTTGACAGAAACGACAAACATGAACTATTCAGCAGTTGTTAACCTACCATCCACAGTAAAAGTTTCATTGCCATAACTGTCGCCACCCATACACCACGACGTTGTGAGGAAAACAGTACATCGTGTCGAAATGTAGATCGATTGATGCAATTAGAAACCATTGAAAGCCCACATTTACATAAAGCACAGTGACATGAATCAAGGCTCCTTCTAGTCTGGCCAAGACATTACCAGGTCTTCTACAAGTACCCCTTGAGAGGAGTGGCTAAATTAGCTCGCTAGCTCAAGCTTGTGGCCAGCCATGACTAGCCTTAGCAATAAAGCTGGCAAAAGCTTGGCAACACAGCAGAAGTCATTGCTAACCGTCTTTGACTAACAACCACTTTCGTCTTACCGAGGCTATACACGCTGTATATTCAAGCGTGACTTCGGACTGACGCAAATCAGCTGGATGTATGAAGTAAAGAAGAAGGAAGATCGTGAAAAAGAGCGAATGCAGTGTTCACTGCTGGCTGTGGAGGTCTTCACCAGGTGCTTCCATGTCTGTTTACCAGACTGCATTCTGGGGGACGAACGTCACCGTTCGACTACAACGCATGTTATCAATAACTGCTGACACACTAACCTGACCTCTAATTATAAAAGTAAAATTAAAATAATTTCATTAATGCCAATAAATGTACATTAATATCCGACAAGCAGATAATCAGAAGCACCCCCTTTGCTGTCAGGTTAAAAAGAAACACGCTTCCCACCGACCAATCGCTACTGTCCCTTTTAGAGGTGGAGCGCTTTGTTCATTTCCGGTTTAATAAAGTTTGATTTGATGCGAGTAGACATGGGTGCTGTAACAGACGGTAAGCCTCCGCTCTTTTTTACTTATTTATTTTTTAACCATACATTCCGAATAAATGTTTTGCTCACACAGCAGTGTGTTGTTCGCAAATGAAGTTATAGTACAGTGTAGTAACGATAGTGCAAAAGCATATAGATATACCATTCATAAATAAGCGGTAGTCGGGGGGCTAAAAGGCTAGCTAGCAACATCACAAGGACTTTGCATCGTGCTGAACCCTTATTTTCCTTAACCTTAGATGAAGTGATTCGGAAACGTCTTCTTATTGATGGAGACGGAGCCGGGGATGATCGGCGTATCAATGTGCTCCTGAAGAGTTTTACTAAATGGTGCAATTCCCCTGCTACACCGGAGGAGGGGTAAGCAAGTGTTTGGATGTTTCAATGGAGTTGTTCACAACAATGATACCCGTTATGATCATGAACCTAAGATTTACTCGCACTTACGAATCGTTGTCTGCCCCCTTGCAGGTTTACACAGCACCAGAGGATGCATGGAACATTGGCACAGTGTGAATTCTCAATGCTAAAAACATTGATGGTTTATGACATGAACATTCGGGAGATGGAGAATTATGAGAAAATATACTCCAACATAGGTATGCAGGTTAACCAACCCCTTTTGACTTGAATTGTGACAATGCAATGTTGTTTTCGAAAATAAATGTTTTGCCCATCTACACTTTCACAATGTAGAAGAAAACATAACATCTGCCCACGAGAAGATATCCGAATGTAAAAAGGAGATTCAGCGGGCAAAGAGAATACGTAAAAATCGACAAGGTATGTTATATTCTGTCCCTTTTCCACTTCAGTATCCATTCAAGGAATAGTAAATGGTTTGGGTTTTTCCTTGGCCAAGTTAATTCTATGCAGAATATTGTGTAATCTCTAAAGATCAAGAATGAAAGTAAATAGTACAATATTCAGCCTACAACCTTAATGTAACCATGTTCCATTTCTAAATGCAAGTTTTACCATTGACAAGTAATACAAAACAAGTCACTGTCTGCTGCTCCCAGAAAGATGAGTCAATCAAATCATGTATTCCATAGCAGATATGCTGAGATGAGCGGCCAACATCTCAAACGGTGGATGATCTCTCCGCCTTTGGCATTATTATCTTTGTTCCTTAAATAGTGTGACTTGATTGAAATAATTATTGTCTGTCATAAACAGACATTAGTTCAAGTAAGTATGTTTGCGAACAATGCTATGCTGGACAGCAGCTCCACAGCAGGGGTGGACTTTATGTACAATGTGAGTGCACAATGTGGATTCTGAGCTGCTTAAGCAAATACTTACTTAATTACTGAGCCATTGTTATATCAATACTGCATTGGTTGCTGTCTAACTCATTCTATATTTATTTTGTGCAGAGTATGATGCTCTGGCCAAAGTTATCCAGCAACACCCAGATCGACATGAGACACTAAAGTGAGTTGACCGTGTGTGTGGAGGGGGGTTAATCGGCTGTAGGGGTGGGGTTATGGGGGTGTGTGTGTGGGCGCACGCGCAATGAAAGTGACTCTACATATCTTTCTGCTCTTCAGGCAGTTGGAGGCGCTCGACAAAGAACTTCAACAGCTGTCTGACATAAAGGAAAATGTGGATGCAAAGGTAAAGTGTGGCATCCATTTCATATTTTTCATTTATAAACAGATTTCTAATTGTACATATATTGAGGTGTGATGTATCCCCAATTAGCTCGAACTGAGGAAGAAGCAGTTTCATGTTCTTCTCAGCACCATCCAGGAACTACAGCAGACACTTGATAGTAAGTGGAACAAAGAGGTTACTATATGGGCTTCCCCACAGAATCATTATTGATTATTGTCATTTTCCCTTAGACGACGATAAATTGGAGACTGATGGAAACAACCAGGAGAGCCCCATGGAGAACGGGGAATGATTTGGTTTTTCCGAATTTGTATAACTTGTTTTGTTATTACGTGATTATTTTTGTATATTTGATTAAAGCTACCAATTGACGAGGTTTTAGTCATTCATATTTTTGTAACCTCATCTACAGCATACATTTTTATAACTGTTTTCCCTACAAATACTACAGAAAATGTGTACAAGAAGTACCAAACAAAGAATAAGTTAGAAATATATTTGCTGCAGACCTGGATGAAAACAGGTCACCAATGTGTCATGAATGATTAACTTTGCAAAGGAGTGACTCACTGGAGGTACAAGATGTAATCTGAAAGTGTAATATAATTTATTTATATTGCATAATTACACATCAAATGAAGTGTTCAAACGTGAACAAACACTTGTAATGTGGAATGTAGCGAATATACCAAAGGTCTTACGGTTCAAATCCCATTGCATTTGTGGTTCAAACAGTAGTCCTACATTTGAACCACAAGAGGGCCTCATCACACCAGTTATGTAAAGTAAAGTCAATACTAACTGAAAATGCCGATTATAGGCAATTTTTTATTATATGCGATGTCTACGTCCTTGATAAGACTACGATAATGATGAATAACATTAAGGGAACCAAGGAAGTTCTAAACTATTTTGTATAATGGATTATTAAAGTAATATGAAGTTTACTTTTTCTGAAAATATGTAGTTTGCTTGTCTGTTGAAGACAGAGGAAAAAGGTTAAAGTTAAAACACTGAACAATATTATCCACACAGTTGGCTAGTTGTTAGAAGTGCCATTTAATCGAAATGTCCACATATTCCTGTTATGAAAGGTGTGAATATAAATCCATGAAATCATTTTCAATCAAAGTTTGTATTTTATACCAGCCACATGCTTTAAACAAAAACCAAAGTTTGTCAAACCCAAATAAATAAAGTACCCAAAGCCACAATATATACACGTAATTGTTATGCATGGAGATAGTATTATAATATGTAAATGTTGCCTTTATTTGCTAAAAATTGTAATGTCTTATTGGCTAAACTTAAGGTTTTACGTTTGCCCTCTGGACATGTGGTAGCATTTCATTATATATATTCATATAAGTTTGTGTTATGTATGAATAGGAAATAAACAGATATTAACATAAAAGAATAACAGACAAAATATGACTTAATATCCACTTTAGAATATCTGTTTGAAAAAGACTTGAGTTCAATGATACATTGCTGTCTTTTTTTAAACTTGCAATGAGAGAGCACACTATCGCCAACAAGTCATGCATGTGGTCAACACATCCTATTAAATATTATCTAAAAATGAAGGGGGAAATGCACCAAGCACTGAAAGATCGATTAAAACACATTTCTACAAAGTACAAACACTACAACAATTAACAACTCAAAACTAAAATGCTATGTGTATATATTGGACCATATTTGGTTCAATATAGCTATCAATACCTTTACTGTCACAATAGGTACACCTATAACTTCACGTTAGTATTTTGCATAAGCTTTTCTCTTATTCAACACAGTCCCATCAGAAAAGGATGCACCAAATTGAGGGGTCTGCATTATTTGGATTAGTACTCTTCCTTTTTATTTTTTTTAACTCTTATCCTGAATAACCTTTAGATTATAGTACAGCGTTTCTGTTAGCTGAAGTATAGAGATGCACCTACATTGGATTGGGGTATAAGGTGGACCCCCCAACCTGGCTATATTCAGAGGGTGGGGATTGGTCTCCCTGGGCACCATAGCCCCCTGATTGGTCAAAGCTGCTCGGGTTGTAGGCCTGCTGACCGAAAGAGCAAGACTGTTTCTCTGGTTGGCCTCCTTGCTGTTTCACAGCTCCTTTGTGCCACCCTGTCTCCTTGAACACAAACCAGATGTTGCCAGCCCATAGCACAAAGTTGAGGAATCCAAACACCTATAACATCAAAGAGAGATATAACCAGAATGGTACATGTACATGAGTACAATGGAAAATGAAACAAAAAAAGGTGTAATATTTAGTGGCTTTCATGCAAAGTGAATTACAGTGAATTCAGATACATTAATCAAGGAGCAAAAAGCATCTTGTTACATGTGCAGGCATTGGGTATTGAACCCAGTACTTTCCGGCGGGATGTCCACTGATCTCAGCATTGCACCACACCTGACGAGAAATAAACATATAAAACAGCACAGCAACCTACCACAGAGGTGTTGAGGCCAGACCAGCGCGGGCCTTGCACAGAGCCACACTTGTTTCTTTGGTCTTTACAGGCGGAGACGAGTAGCTGTACCTCGCCCGGGTCTGTGGCCATCTTGACGTCAGACAGAGCCTTGGCCCAGGCGGACGAACTCACCAACCACAGGAAGGAGAACACTACCGTCACAATGAAGTCCTGGTGGTAAAGCAGAAGGGAATATTTTAAAACATTCCAACACACACATATAATACATGCCATGGTGAAAGTGTCAACCATACCATTATACATTCTTACATCCATACACTCTAATGCCCCACTGGGAATCAAACCCCTAACCCTGGTAGTGACGCTATCCCCTACCGGTTGAGTCAGACAGGACCAAACAAATATCATTTTTTATTATTTTGAGAATAAATAATAATTCCCCTTTGGGGGATTAAAGTACCCTGAATCTGAATGGAACAGGTCATAGGTCACAGAGGATTCTGGCGGACTCACGATGAGGGGCCCTCGGTTGTTCTCGCAGTACTTGTTGTGGTAGAAGATGTACACGACGGTGGCCATGAGGGAGTAGAGGAAGGCGAAGACCGATACGGTGACGAAGAACTCGGCAGAGGAGGAGTAGTCCCCAGACAGGAAAAGGCGCTCGCTCCTCATTTCTTCGCACAGCGGGGCTTCAAAGGACACCTGGTGCAGCCTGACACACACAGAGGAGGTCCAGGGGGTCGAGGTCAAGCAGTTTCCACTGCTATCCGGATATCCCGATATGGACTATTTGTATCGGCTGAAGGCAATTAATAGCTCCCTGCATGCATATTGTCTATTTTAAAAATATCAAGGCTCAAAATCCATATGGAATATGGAATTGTAAAGAAAGAAGATTGTATTGGCTTTAAAAGGAGTAACCATTATTAACATTGGTTGTGTTTTGAATGGCGAAAGGCGCTGTTAATTGTCCAATTCATGTTGTGTTTTTTTTCAAGTAAGGTATCATCGTTAAAACTTGTCTAAAGTTCAACACGAACGCTTACCTGAAAGGATAGGAGAAGTCTATGGCGATGCTGAGGTTGCTGCTAGCCTTCTCCATGCAGTCAACACTAACCCTCAGCTGCCCTGTGTAGCCACCGCATGTGGCAAAAGCAAAGATGGCAAAGAGCTGTATGGACACAGAAGCAAGCATTCACCTCCAAAAAACTGTCAATCAATTCACTCTCTTTCTCTCAAAGCAACAATGACAAGATACTTTACAGGTGATAGTTGCTATAAAAACTCCCTCTACCATTCTCCCTGCCTGTGAAAAACTACAGATATTGTTGACAGGGGCCTCATGCGAGAGCATCCACTTTAATGAATTGCATTAGTGTAGCCTTCAGAGCAGAACTGACGGTTGCACGGAGGTGAAGTAAGCATATTGAGTCGCTCTCTCTATTTCTCTCCCTCAATCTGATTACCATCCGCATCATGAGTCTGACTCAATGCTCCATTATCAAGCCATAATCTGCAGCATCGGTACCATTCCATACAGAGTAATAGGCAATGCTAAACACAAAACATGGCAGCATACCTGTAGCATTGTTTTAGTCCACATTGTTTTAGTCTTTTTAATTGGGGAATACATATCTGAGGTACTTGATGGTGTTTGATGATTCCAAAGTATTTTTTAATCATAACGCAATAATGATTTTATAGAGGACTTTGATGGCTTAATAAAATAGTCCATTAGTCCCAGCATCAATACGATTAGAGAGCCATTAAGCCAACCAAAGAGTTTCTGAATGTCTAAACACATTTCCCCCTCCAGGATTATTGGTCCAATCACAGAGCTGTGTTAAGTGTTAATATAGGATCACCACATCAGCTCTGAGCTCATCTGCTCATCAAGCTCAGTAAACCTGGTCTGTCCAGTTATGGAGAAAGGTATTGATGGAACATAAATTAATCTTGCATTGAGAACCAATTCAACTAATTCAGTTGAATTGTAATTCACAGGAATCCGAGGGTCACTATAAGTTAACTTTGGGATAGGTTAAAGGGACATTGCATGCAATAGTACAACAATGACAACATATTTGATGACAGGTCAAGCTCCAATACAACTGACTGCATTGTGTTTGGTAGCTCTTTGATTGGCAGGTTAGTTAAAAATAGTTATAGGTTAATCATTGTTTTTGTTCACACCAAGTTCATATTGTTTTTGTTTGGGATGTCCATTGCCCAGGATACCAAAACACTTGAACAAATGGTCTCTCATTCTAACTAATCAAATGAATGAGGTATCAGCCGTGGTTCCCAATACATATCCGTTGACATCGTTCTGACCACGAGTCCCATCTTCACAATGGAACAATGGCAGAGTCATGGTCTGAAAAGGTGTTCATATTAGCCAGAACACAAACACTCATGAGAGCCATCCTTTTGCCAGTAGTTGATTCTGACTTCTCCACCACATTCACAAAAATCTCCTCATTGATCCTGTGTGCTCAAACCGCTAGTAGAATCACATTAGTGGTGAGGTCCTAAAACAACATGTAATGCATGGTATCAATATGGTTTCATCATGTTATATCAGGGCAGAGCTATCGCCTTGTCTAGGCAGCTGAGCTGCGTTATACACCATTATTCAGCTAGATGTAGGTTTTCCAGCATTCAATACACAGGATCCATTTGACCAAATATTTATTCAGTCTTTGGAATTCTACTTTCACAATATCTAATACAACTGTAATCTGCAATAAACCGTACAATTAAATAACTACTGATTATGCTTTATGAAGGAAGATTTGGATAAAGTAACACATTATAGAAATATAATGGGATAATTATAAGTATGTTTTAAAATTAAATGTGATCCTTTGTGACAATACTAAAATACAAATTCTATAACTTTATATTGTGACCCTCAACTGCCATCTCCTCACATAGTATCTGCATATAAACATCAGCAATCGGGGAACTTACCGGTGCAAATATGACCATACACATTGAAGAAAATAATATCCGATCTGGCCTCTATGCATCAGTGCTGCCAGAAACCTTAACTCCCATTCTCACACTGAGCTCCTACAATCTAAAGGGGACTGACCGAGGAAAACCATGAGGTGTGTGTGTAAGTGGGTGCGGGTGTTTTGTTTGTGTGTCCGTATGTCTGTCTGTGGGTTGCTAGTTCTGTCCAGCCCTCTTTTCCCACATGTTCTCCTGCTACCTTAGTCTGCATGAAGCTAGATAAATAGCCATGGGGATTTGAGAAAGCAGGAGGCATACTAAAATACCCATAATTTGAATTGCGATCAGTATCTTTATGGTGCACATAAAAGTCTTAATTAACATTAGGATGACAACTACAGAATAAGCATTTTTAACCTAAAGGTGTTGGCTTCTTATCAATATGTTTTTCACATACCACTATTAAAAGAGAGGAAATATTGAATGGAATAACTGAAATGTCACTCGGCCTAAAATCTTGTTATTAATGTTTAATATTGTCTAATTATTCTAGTGACTCAGAAAACCAGGAACTAGAAATGTATTGTTATACTCTGGTTTAGGGTAAGGGTTTAGGGTTCTGTAAGGCTTACAGATGTATAAATATATACATATCTATAAATTAAAATAATTGTATTTTCATTATAATCAAAATATTTATATTTTTTAAAGGGTTTTGTATTACAGAAATAATGTTCTTCAAGGAATAAACAGGAATATCTAAAATTGATTTCAAATGTTTCATTACAGAGTCAAGCTAAATACACAAATGTGATAGAATTTCAGTTTCATGTGGGACCAGGTCTGAAATAATCCCCCCAAAATTTCATTTTCTTGTAACATCCTTGGTCCGGTTTGCAAAACTTTTATCATGTATTAGCTAAAAGAAATTAGCTCACTTTTTTGCCGGTATTCATCAATGCCAAGAGCAGCTGCTCTCAGACCCAATATCATTACAGACCCAGGGTCGGCTGGAGACTATATGGCATGGCAGAAATGGGGGCATTTATTAGGGCATTCAGGTCTGAGAAGCAAATCTGAGGTGAAAGCAATTTGTACAGAGACACATTCACACACACGTCACACTATCCTCGTCTACTCTCTTCAAGCTCAATATCACCATATAAAGCCGCTTCACCATCCAGAGGTAACCAAATCAGGTCCCCTATCATCACCCTAACCAGAACTGACCTCTTCTTAGAAAAAAAATACCTCCCATTCTCTGTATTCCAGGCAAAGGAGTATGTGATTGGCTAACGGAAGGAGAGTACCTGGCTGTGCTTTCAGTGGTCCTCCAGGCCACTAGGAGCCTAATTCACTGTAGTTATCCATTATCACACCACACACTTATCCTGCTAAGATGTGTCTGGGAAAGGAAGTGGAACAGATGCCCAAGGTGTGCATGTGTACAATTAATCCATAAAGTTCAGTTTTCTGTTTGTGTGATGATATTCAATATTATCAATAGTCTCACTATTAATTACAAAAAGTAAGCAAAGGGTTATTATAGTGAGGACTATGCTTTGGTTCAGCCTTAATTGTAGACTTTGCCGCTTGGCTATCTGTAACTACAGATTCATTATTTCTTTCTGAAAAGTTTAATTAAAGAGGGCATTACAACTCTTCTGTATTTCCCATCTCACAAAGAATCAACGGCAGCTTTTATTTTTTATTGACATCACTGAAGAGGATATCAAGAAGCTTGATAACAATATTAAATGGATGCTCTTAAACCAAATAGTCCAGAACACACTAAACTTCTATAGTAAGAATTCTTGCAGCTTCTCAGAAAAAAAAGCTGTGAAATAGGATATATATAGGATCTAATATCATTAGATATTTATTCTAGGCTACAATTGCAAATTTCAATTTCATCAAAACTAAACAATCAAAAGCGTATAAAAATGAGTTTAGGAACCTGCTAAGCCCTAAAACAATACTAAGTAAAATACATGATCGGGTTCTTTATGCCACCTAGTGGATAAAAGCAACTATAGCAAGTTATATCACGTATGGTACGCCATACACTGACTCATCAATTCAAGAAAATGCAGTTTAGGAACCTGCTAAGCCCTAAAACAATACTAAGTCAAATACATTATAGGTTTCCCAACAAATGATTCAGAATTCAGAAGGACACATGCATGCTCCAGGGAGCCGTCATTACTAGACACAGAGTATGGTATCAAGCCATGCTCAGCATGGCTTGATAGGCTTGGTTGGGGTAATCTAGGTCACAGTGGACCCGACAGGTGTGTATAGCGTGAGGTAGCCCTCATCAAAGCCATCATGGTGAATGATGCTGAAGTTACACCATCATGGTGATGGCAATGGATGTATTTTTCTCATGGCAGTCCCTGTGCCTCTGGTGTGTTTTTTGTTGTGAAAAAACAAAATATTGCACTCACAGAGAACCACAAACACACACATAAACATTCTCTACATTTTCCATCCTATGCCCTCTCTCTCACTCAGTATCTCTTTCTCTATCTCTCTTTCTCTCTTTCTCTCTTGCTCGCGGCGCGGGGCGCGGGCCCCCCCGCCCCCCCCGCCGGGGGGGGGCGCGCCGGCGGGGGGACCGGCGGCGGGGGGGGGGGGGGGGGGGGGA
>JAOSLM010000026.1:10997467-11007894 GCA_025629765.1 Eleginus gracilis | reverse complement strand
AGGAATTAAAAAACACACCATACTTACTTAATGTAATGTATTTATCTCTTATTTTTAAACAATGCTGGCCTGGAATCAAACCATCATAACCGTCTCTACGTGGTTCTTTACTAAAACACCAGTTCCCAATATATTAAGTAAAAATGACTTCATGGTACATTTAGTGTGTGCATGCCTGTCACATATTTAAGCAATAGCCTTTTTGTCTTTTCAATGTTTGTTGCATCCAAAAACAAAACATGGTATCACCACCCAGGTACATAATGTTATCATAAAATACACACCAAATTGAAACTGCTTTTGTTGACCTTTTGTGGCTGGTGTGTTCTCGTGACGGCTCTGCATCAGAATCATCACAACAAAGTGATATTTACAAATTACATCGGTGACAGAAGTTTTAAGGAAGAAGGTTATGATGGTTTCTTCATAGAGCGGTATTGTCTATTTAAAGGCATTGTTCCTAACTCACTCGGAAGTGGCTGAAAAGCGTAAAAAGTGTCATCGGAGAGGAGTTTTTTTTACTGCAACCTTATGTTGCCACGGAGGTTCCCACTGGTCCTTGGTTCACACACAGGGCCCTTTCTTTGTGTAGAGTTCACATGTTCTCCCTGTATTCATGTATGTTCCTCTGGGGACTCCTACCGCTCCACACATGCAGGATAGGGGACAAGCTTGTTAAGAGACCAAAGGATGAATATCTAAGGAACCAGGCAAGGGAGTGAGTCAAGCATGACGTAAAGATGAAAAAGCTTGTGTTCTCAGTTTGGGATATGGGAATAAAACGCGATATAATAGGCTTAAGTGAGTACATTCATGCTAAAATCGACTAAATGCTGGACACAAGTTATATAACGTAATTGAGGCTACCAAATGAAAAATAATAATCTTGGACACCAAAGAGGTGAAAAAGGACGTATTGGCAGACTATTAAACAGTCTTGTTTCTTTATCTTTTAAGGTAAAAAGGAAGAAGAGGCTAAATCTCTCCCACGCTTTAACAGACATTCTGTCTTTTGGATAATGGCGTCCGTGGCTGTCACATATTATGTCGACTTCCTGAGCGTTCTCATGCAGAGCGAAGACATCAAAAGGTGAGGATTGCAGTTTGAGTACATTCCCATTCAATCAAACATTTCTTTAAACAATAATTTTAACACTTATGTGCATTCATAAAAGGATTATGTTAGAAACCTGTTGTCAGTGTTTTCCCCCCCCCCTTTCTTTCATAGTTGGTGGTTTAATGTGAGTTTGACACTCCTTGGAATCTGCCTTACCCTGGCTGGGTTTTGCATTGTGTACCTAGAGTGGTATAAAGGCATCACGCACTATGACCAGGAATACCCTGCCATCCCCCCCCTTACCACAGCAGCCTTCATTGCAGCATCTTGCAGGTAAAATCACCAGTTAACAGAATCATAAATTAAACTGTTAAAAATATCTCATGTCCATAAACAGTAGGACCATAAACTTATTGAATGGATTGGATTACAATTAAATGATTACGGGTGACGTGCCTTTGACTGATCTTTCTTTCTTTATTGGAAACGGTTGCAGCAACAAAGTGCAAATATTGTGAAGCAATGTATTTTTCTGTTTTTCTTTACAGTTTGAACATAGCACTGTGGCCAGTCTGGTCGTTCTTCACACCGCTCATCCTGTTCACTCAGTTCATGGGCATAGTGATGCTCATCTCTCTACTTGGCTAAGATAACCGGTGAGATCTGTGAAAGGAAACTGTACAAAATCAACAAATTCTGAAATTCCTTTTTGTTTTAGTACGTTAGCCTTTTTAAAGTCAGTCCAGAGTTTTGTTTGTTCTTTCACATGCTTATTATTTTTAAGTGATTTCCTAAATGTATATTTGTACCAGAGCTGTGCAGAGGGGTTATAAATCCAAAGCTAAAACCAAACGAGCAAATTGATATGCCAAAGAAGGGGTCTGGAAGATTTGAGACTATTCTTTCTTTGAAAGATCCATATCACTCGAGAAGAGAGCAGAGACTGAGTAGAAAAAATATAGATAAGCATATAATTGATTGATTTCTGAAATGCACTAATGCATCACATTTGTAAAAGTGTTCACCATCTGCTCTATGCTGCACAATAACGCAATGAAAATATTTGAAATACATTGATTTTAAGTAACAAAATACCAATAGTTAGTTTTTTTTTTAAAGCGAATAATTTATTTATGTAGCATATAAATCTTCCACAAAAGCAAACATTGTTTGAATGGATAGAAATGTAATTGCTACAACTAAATTGCACACTTGACTTATGTTTTACAGTCTGACTAAATTAACCTACACCTTAACTATTGAACTATTTGATATTGAAGAGGGACTTTGCCATTAGATTATGATGTTTCTATGTTGAGTATAAATACTCCATTCGACTACATGTGTCATATTTTTTGTTGAAACATTACATTGATTAATAATCACAATTTGATACATTCTGATTTGCCATTTGTGTGGGCAACGTTAACGTTGATTTTTTTTTTAGAGAATAATTTTTTTGACTTGTATATGAAGTTTTATTTTGTGGTTGTTTTTACAAAGTTGGAATAATGACCATATACAATATTTGTGTAACTTTTTAAAGTGTTCCTTTTTGCTATATTATTTAATTAAAATGTATTTAATTCTAACCACTGGTTTTGTCCAACTGGATAATGGAATTTCATCACTATGTGAGAGTTCAACTATCATTTATATCATTATACAATGGGTGAATATGACACATACTCTTACTTAGTTGTATTTTACGTGGATTTTAAGATCCCTGATGGGATCATAAAATGCTTATCAGGTAAAACCAATAAGAGTATCTGACTTGGTGGGTCATACAGTGACTTAAGTGGAAAATTGTAGAAATGGCTTTCAATCTAAAACAATTTCAACTTGTAGGCCTGCATAAGGAGATGACATGAGATTGAGGGAAATTTATAAAAACACTTTTTAGTTTTCTCAATTATATATGAACAGGCCAGTGACCAGACTAGGGTCACCCCATTTAGCAAAAGAGCCAATCGCCACATCTCTTGTTGAAGCTGGACTGCTAGGTCCTATAGCCAGATACCTTGTAGCATGACAATTATGAATCTGACTAATGTTCTAACAGCAAAATAAACATCCGATACTGACACTACTTGTGGCGTATGGTAGCGCTATTAGACTACATGTTGAACCTTCTTACAGTTTATCTAGGGTTGAGCCTCACTTTGGTTGGCCCATACATCCAGGAGGCGTTTCTTACTTGCAGAAAGACGAATTACAGGGACATCAATGGCTAATGCTGACGTCAATGTTCTAATCAAACTTCCAGTCCAATCAACGTGTTGATTTGACGATCAAACCCATATTATGCTTTGATGGCGGGATAATAGGTCTATAACTATTTGAATGATCATGCAAACACGAATTGATTGACAAATCGATATTATGCGGATGGTCTGGTAATAATGGGAAGACCTCCGAGCCACAAAGACGAGTAGGCCTTAATCACCTTTTGAATATTCTGGAATTCATTGTATTTTTTCTCGCACACATTAATCATGACAAGCAAGAACTTCCAAATAAAGGTATTTCTTAAACGGTAGCATACGGCATGTGTCTTCATTAAGGCACATCCAAGGATGGCGACCTATCTCATGCAAGGATCTGTAATCAGGTTAACGGATCTTTCCTTGTTGCGATATTTTCTAAACCCCCAATTTGATTGGTGGTTAACTGGTTAGTAAGAACCGTTCGTCTTTATCAGGTTCAAACAAATAAGACATGTGCATTGATTCGCACCTTTCGACCGGCCACCAACTCACACCTGTATGGAGTCTCACCTTTCTCCAAGTTATTTATCCTTGTGGTGGGCCTGACACCCGATATCCACAACGAACAGGCTTTAACATAAATTTTCAAGGACGGTGGTCGTGTTTCCATTAGACTGAATGGCAAATTTCTGAACAGAATTAACTCGTTTTTATTCGGAATAATCCGGCGTTCTGTGCATGTTTTTTTTTCGTTTTTTTTATCAACAGTTGGCAAGGAAAACAGATGGGTGTTTAAAGAGAGGATCTTTGATTACATCTCACATTTTGTATTTTCTTCGAATCGGATAGTCCTCATTTGAAGAGGTAAAGTGATTAAAATATGAAAACAACAAGTGCATCCATTCTATGGCTGGACATTGAATCTATGTGTGACCACTGAACCGGCCCATGAAGATTTAATGAGCGTGTTTGGCACGGCGGCTGTGGCTCTGAATCCTCACATTGTAACAGCGCGTTACGCACTCGGCCTCCCCTGGACGCACTTATAGCGCACAGGATCGACTGTGCTCTTCTCTCGAGACTGACGGTGTCGTACTATTTTGCCCACCATGGTGGAACACAGTGGCCTGGATATCATGTGTTTGAACAAGTATTGCAACAGCTCGTCCTCGTCGTCCAGCTCCGAGCACGAGAAGAAGACATTCACCAAGATCAAGCTCAACTTGTCGGCGGACTATCCGAGGAAGAGCTCGGAGATCCTCAGTGGCCAATATGGTACCAACGTGCTCCTGATCGGGTTGGCGCTGATGCTGGCCATTGCCCACCACGGCCCCTCTGTTACGGAGGAGAACCTGTTGTCGTTCATCACATGCCTTATGATTATCCAGTTGATGTGGATGATGTGGTACATCTGGATCAGGGACAGGAAGAGCGAGCTCCAGACGGAGAAAGATGTGCACGCCACGACCTGCTGGATAAGAGGTAAGTCTAAATGTTTAAGGTGAGTATACTTATAAACAGAAAAATGCCATTCATATATAGGCCTACATATTTTCAAAATATTTCCTTGTGATCACTTGAGGAAACTCTACTTACTGCGTTCAAGTGAAACCACTTCTAATTTTGATGGTTCTTTGCTGATAGGTGGTCTGACTCTTCTTGCACTGCTATCATTGATCATGGACGCGTTCCGTATTGGTTATTACGTGGGCTTTAATTCCTGTGTGTCGATTGTGCTTGGAGTCTACCCTGTTGTCCATGCAACCCACACAATAGCACAGGTAGGCATACGTTTAATGATGACTCTTAAAACTATTCTTTGTTGATTTAAAGTATTTCTGCCATTTATTGGCGGGAAAAGTTATTTTGATACTTTGAGATGTTCGTTTTTTCAATTATCAATTATTTCCTAATTTCTATCTACATTAAATATATTCAGCATTTCATGTTGGACTTATTCATCTCAATAATTGTTGTGTTCATGTCTTTTGGGTTTTATTGCTTAAGGTGCATTTTCTATGGTTTCACATCAAGGATGTCATCAAGAACTTTGAAACATTTGAGAGGTAAGCACAAAGTGTTTAAAAACTTGACAGAAATGTAAACTCAAAGTCCCATGTTTACCCTGTTTAACATAATGTTATAACCTCAATTGGACCTTTCCATTCACTGCAGTCATCTATTCCTCTCCTAAATATGTTCCCCTTTCTCTTTAGATTCGGTGTAATCCACGCTGTATTCACCAACCTGCTCCTGTGGTGCAACGGAGTGATGTCAGAAGCGGAACACTTCCTGGACAACCACAAGAGAAGACTAGGCTATGGAAACCTCACCATAGGTAAGGGCCAAGGGGTCGATTGCTGGCTTGTACCTCCAAGGAAAATACAATAGTCCACTTGAGAACTCACCTCAATGGATACATGAACGGGGAGTGAGGGGAGGGTTACGGCAGGGGAGGGGAGGCGGGTCAGACATCCCCAACAGTTCTGTTTGTGTTGAGCACCTCTCTATTAGGTTTCAAGAGGGACACAGCAACCCTTTCCCCACACCCCAACCTCCGCTACCCTCCTCCCTCGACTCCCCCATCTCCCCCCTCTCCCCCCCCCTCCCGCTTGACCTCAGACGGCTTTGTCTCAGGAAAGCTACTCCCAAGGGTGCTGCAATTACAGTAACTGATACATCTAAGCCAAGGGTTGGGGGATCCGACTGCTGCTCCTCATATCCGGCTGACTGTGAGGCTGGCTGCACTCGGGCTGTTGTTCCCTTTTTAATTAAAGAGTGCAGGAGGATGGTGGTGGCTTTTCATCCCTTCGGGGTCAGAAGGGTTGGGGGTGGTTGTTTTGGATATAGAAGATGCAGTAGAATACAGCAGTTTCACTCCAGTGCATGTGCTGCAGTGGTCACAAAAAATTGTTCTTGGGTATACGCTTTCGTAATGGCTGGCCTCCAACATGGCCAGCCGCCAAAACATCAGGGAATTAGTATGGGTATTATTAACTTATAAAGAAAGAGAAATAGGTGTAATGGGTCCTGTTAACAAGTCAGCCCTGTTATTTCCTTTTCTCGCTAACAAGACAAATACAAATGTTTATAGATATATTTGATTAGGAAGTGATTCAACCACTCAGGTCATTGTTTTATGCTCACAACTCTTTGTCAGTTGTCTTAACAGTTATGTACGATATCCCACAGTATTACAAACTTACTGCCCGGGTGTATAAAGAACAATAATACAAAATTGGGTAATCTTTTCCAAATATCAATAACCTTGTATGGTCAACTTTTAACAAAAGTTTATATAGAAAAAGAAATTATGATTGTATAAAAGGAGGGTTTGGATTTAGTTGGCACAACCTTGAGTTGTGCCAACTAAAGTTGGAGTTTTGTAAGGCTGGACATTTTTGGAATTTGTTGTCTTTTGCTGGAGCTGTTTCACTGCCATCTAACTGTATTTGTTTCCCCATTTGTGTTGCAGTTCACTCAGAGCCTAACTGTAACTGCACCACCAGCGCTTGCTCCATGTTCTCCAACAGCCTCTACTATCTGTATCCCTTCAACATCGAGTATCACATTTTCGTCTCCGCCATGCTCTATGTCATGTGGAAGAACATTGGAAGGGTGATCGACCTCACCTCCAACCGCAAGAGGTCGGCTACCAAGAACCAGGGTCTGATCCTTGGCCCCATCCTGGGTCTGGTGGCCTTGGCCAGCACCATCGGAGTGCTGGTGGTCTATGTGATCCACGTGGAGGAATCCCTGCAGATGCGCCAGTCAGCCATCTCCATGTTCTACTGTTACGGTATAATCACGCTGGTTTTCATGTGTTCAGCCGGAGCCTCTGGTCTGCTCATCTACCGCACCGACCACATGCCGACTGACACCTCTGAGAACCCATCCAGACAGCTTGACACGGAGATCCTGTTTGGCTCCTCTGTGGGCTCCTGGCTGATGTCCTGGTGCAGTGTGGTGGCGGTGCTGGGCTCCACCAGCAGCCCGCCGTACCGCTGGACTAACCTCATCTACTCTCTCCTCATCATCCTGGAGAAGTGCGTCCAGAACCTGTTCATCATCGAGTCCCTGTACCGCCATCGAGATGACAGGGAGGATCCCGATCTGCCAACCACGCCCAAGATCTTCTCTGTGACGTCATCCCTTGCCCCGCCGTATAACGGCATCCTCAACAGAGCGTATGAGATGCCAGAAAGGGACTGTGTGACCATAGACAGTGAGCAGGTGGAAAGTGGAGAGGTGTACAGCAGTCCTAGGAAGCCTTCCAAGGTGCCCCTGACCGAGGCGACAGTGGTGGAACCGCCGTGCACCAAGAGGCAGATCCTGAAGAACATTGCTATATTCCTTTTGATGTGCAATATCTCGGTAAGGTTTTCTAGCATGCTCACAGTGTTGCAGCAATTGAAGTATACAATCCATTGTAGGGTATGCCTGAGTTCAATCTAATTCCATGGTCACGAATGGATACATATCAATGTCCACATATCAAAAGGAGAAAAACATACATAAGGATTTGTTTAGCATAAGGTTCACCAAAGATTTTAACCCTTTGATCATTCTTTCTCTAAGCTGTGGATCCTTCCCGCCTTTGGCTGCCGACCACAGTATGACAACGGACTGGAGCAGGAGGCCTTCGGCTTCAGCATATGGACCACAGTTCTCAATTTCGCTGTACCCATGAACCTTTTCTACCGCATGCATTCAGTGGCTTCCCTCTTCGAGGTGTTCCGCAGGGCTTGATGGATCCCATTGAGCACTGACAATGATGGACCACATGCACCGGACATCCCGCCACCCGCGGGAAAGCAGAAAGAAGCTCCTCACAGCACTGGTCCACGGCTGTGGCGGCGCTCCGAGGACATTACTGAACGGATGTGACAGAAAGCCATGGGGAGCAACAACATACACACTCCTCCATGGAGGGGTTTGATAGGCCAATCAATCGTTATTAGCAATGTGTTTTCTAAAGAATTACCTTGTGTTCACGACAAAACAATATGAGGAACTGGATTGTCAAAACAACCCTTTGGTGTTTCCTAGTCTAAGAAAACCCTTCCAAACATTTGCACTCAATGGCTTTCGTCCAGCAAACAGGTGCTACATGAAAGATGCACACATGACATGTCAGCCATTGTTTCTCTAAGGGCAGCAGCATGGCTATGCTGGAGCTAGTCCACCAAACAATCCACTGAGACACCTCTTATTTCCACTTCCCTGAATAGAGACGTGGGCTGTACTTTGTGAATCATGCAGCGAAACATATGTTAATTTCTTTGACTTATTCTCTTTGCATTTTTTATTTGTTAAAAAAATTGCATATCGTAAATGGATAATGTTCTCATCTGTTGCCAGCATATTAACTAAGGTACTCTGAAGTAATCGAAGGCTACTACTACACTATAGATCTTGCTATGCACTCTCTTTGTTATATTCATAATGAGTTGGATAATCGTTCTCAGACCTGTACTTATGGAGTATGGACTTCTCAAGTGATTACATGACATATGGTGTCTAATAGACTGTAAGACTGTAATCAATTTGCTTCATTACCAAATTATGGGAACTAAGTGAATGGCATATTAGGAGGGTTAATAGACATCAAAGTTCATCAAAGCAATGGCTTTGTGTATGCACATTACTGAAATTACTGTTGATGACTCCCAGTCCTTAGACAAATGGCATTTTGTCAGTTTACATCTAAAACTTACAATTTGATAAATGGGTCCTATTCTGTGAACATGAAATAAATTTGGTAACCATAGTTGCATAGTTGTACTATACAATTGTATTTTGAATCAATGTGTTTTTATGAGTTAATTAGATATTATTACATTTCTCAACCAGGTGCTATTTACTTTTTTATCTTCCCAGTATTTGCCAACTTGTGGTCAATGCTTTTGCTTTTGTTACTCAATGCGATAGTATGACATTTATGTATATACTTCGATACAGATCAAAAATCATAATTAAAACACTGTGACAAGATCGATCTGAATTTCCAATGAAGGTGGTGCTAAAATGAGTTAATTTATTTTAAGTTCTTAAATACAAATGTATTTAAATATACATATTGCAACAAAATAAAGCCAAAACTAGTTTATTTTGCATCAACGGTGGATTTTAGATTTAAAAAAATACACAGGGAAATATTGCATAGCATAGGAGACTGTCCAAAGCATAGGAATTTATTTGCTATTAAGTTAGCTCTGTTTGGTGTTTCTTGTGTTGCAGAAACCACATGATGGCGCTAGGGTGTTATTTAGTAAGAGAGGTCGGCATCGCACGGTCAGATAAGATAATAAATGGTGGGTATCGAATCAATGCCTGCATGGATTAGACTTATAAAGTAATTGTATAATAGATAGTAGATAGATAGTAAATGAGCTAGTCAATTGCAAACAATTAGTCTACCTTTAGATGGTTTCATTAAATAGAAGAGCGAATAAATATACATATTTTAGTTGAATAACCAAATATATATGTATGCAATATATATATGCAAATATGACAATGAAAGACATTTTCTTTATTATCTTTATTTAATGGCATGCATATTCCTCCTTTATTATTTTTGCTTTGTGTATTCCATTCTAATGCTGTACCTATGCTATGTCATTCTTGTTTAATGAACACACATTAATAGCATTAGGCTACGATAAGCAATACACTCTTAACTTTTCAAGATTAATATTCGTCTGATACAACTCCTTCCTAAACCCTGAAATGAACACACCCGAGAGGATCTGGCACAAGGTGCTTTCGGATTACTGTGATGGAATGTCCAACCGATTGGACGGGCGTTTTGGACAATTCTAAAAATATCTATGACGTCAGAAAAGCGGAACCATGCAGATGTTGCGGCGTGCGTAAAGTACGCGCGCTACAACAATATGTAAATATATATACAAGATATTTTCGCGATGTCCCGCAGCAATTTCTTCTGCTGCATGCCGTTCGCCGTTCGCCGATGAAGTTGGAACCAGCCTTCAATAAAAAAAGAGTTAAGAGAAAGTACCTCACGATGCATAAGCAAGAGTTTTCCTATTACTGTTCTAAACGGTTTTGTGAGGTTAACCCCCCCCCCCCCAACACACACACACTCACACACTCACACACAGACACACACACACACACACACACACACACACACA
>JAOSLM010000026.1:10709480-10726508 GCA_025629765.1 Eleginus gracilis | reverse complement strand
ATTTTCTTTAATGAAATTCTCTTTCAAAAAGTATTTTACCTGGGGACGTTGCAACTGAATTGTGTAAGGGCTTTACATTTCTAACTTGGGCGTGCAAAGAAATGTTACTTTATTAACAAGTTTAACAACTTTAACTTGTGTCTGGGGTTTTTCTGAATGTATATCGTAAAGGGGATTAAGCTTAAAATGTCCACTGGATAGATTAAAAGCAAAAAATAGTTAATAATGTTATAAAGTACACAAGTACACAAATCTATGGGAACTCTTACCTCAATGTCCCCAGTCTGCAGAGCTCCTGCCTCATCTGTTTGAAGGGGGACACAATAATCACTGTATTGCAAAGTAAGCAAACCTTTCTTGAGGATCTTAACATTTTGCTGACTGAATGCACCTTACGACTGTTGGACACACCCGGCCATAGATAACAAGGTATCTGAGGTTATCAGTGATAAATAACAAGATCATATATTAAGCCATGTTTTTTTGGATTACAAAAAGTAAGGTACAAAAAGCAGGTAAAGGTTGTGGTCATTTTAGGTTTTGGTAAATCATGATAAGGTTTGGGATTTTGGGATTATAAGTGATAAATTATAAGAATGAAGCATGACAATTAATTTACTAGGACTGCAAGCAGTCACACAAGGTATTCACCGCCTATCCCAGCGGCAGCCTTTTTCAAGAGTTACACACACACACACGCACACAAACACACGCACACGCAAGCACCCACATGCACGCACACACACACACACGCAAGCATTCACACCCTATTGCACACTGGCACACACTTACAAACGCTCACACACACAATTAATTATCACTTTTCTCTTCACTCTGCCCCATCTACAACTAAAAGCTGATGAGCCTTATCTTCTTCCAATGTGTTTTCAATAGTTACTCACGATAACAGTGAGAGTCCATAGCATAGAAAGTTTCCAGGTGGTAGATGACCAACACATCTCTTCCTTCTAGTGTTCTGACGGAGCGTTTGGCCTCAATCAACTCCTCTCTCGTCCCCACGAAGTAAGCTTCTCCTCTGGCATCCTTCTTCCCTTCCATGGCACAAGCCAATTCTCCAAAACACAGGCAGCATTCAAACATAAATATATATAAATATATATATATATAATTACAAATGTGTTATATTATTTCAAAGCACTGCTAGAGCACCACTTGTCTTTCTTAAAGGTATCCATGGTTTTCAGGCTCAGTGCGAATATTGCATTATTGATAACCTTGTTAATTTATATTATTATACCTTGTTGATAAGTTCATAAGAAATAATCGTACCCAGCTCAGTTTTTTAGGAAATATAATTGTAGGCATACATTTATCCTAGTTCTCTGTCAGTACCCAAGTTCTGCGTACCGACAGAGAAACCATTCGTTACATCATCTTAACATAGTGTGACAGAGATGATGCCAGGAGACACTGTATATCTGTCCACTTTGCCAACACAAGTATTGGGCTTCTAGTGATGACCAAATCAGAGCATACTATGCATAGAAATAAAGTGATGTTAAACCCAAAATATCTCAATGCTGTAAAAAATATCATATCATAACCATATCTGTAATGTATATAAACATATACATACCAAAGTGGTATTAACCAGAAAGAGTAATGAACTTTTGAGCAACAGGAACCCCATTTTAAGTTGCCTCAAGCTTAACTAGAGAGTAACATACTATGCCAGAACTACTCCAGAAATGTAAGAGTCAAGGTACTGTATAATAATGGACTTCCACTGACACTTACTTGCCCAGTATTGTAATACCAATTTCCTTTCTGTGTAAATTATTTCAATAAAATGTATGTTTTCAAAAGTTTGGTTTCTTTACCTTGGCACTCAGCAAAGCAGTTTCCTGACCAAAGGCCAACAAGAGCTCTGACAGCTTTTGGGGAAGGAGGCCAGACACTGAGTTCATCGTTATCTGTAACCCCCAGGCAGGTATACGTTGACTAAACTGTAAATGTCTTATCACTGTCTGGCAGAGGCTCGCAAACCGTCCAGCAAAAATTAGTTTATTCGTCATAATTCACAATTCAGTCTATGGATTTAACACATGAATCACGTAAATTAATTTCCCTGCGCTTTCAATTGGTTATCAACACACATAAATTGTAATAGTTCTTATCCTTATTCAATACCATTCCTATAATGCTAGTAATACTATACTTTACTACTATTATCTTGCAATAGAAAAGTGGACCCAATATCTCAGTTTACTTTGCAAGCCGGATTCATTTCTCGGTTACCCTCTAGTTTCCTCCAACCAATCAGCATTTGGAAGCTGACAGAAGCGTTTTGTTGTTGTCGTTAACACGATTTCATAGCATAAACCGCAGTAAAAACAAAGCAATATCCAAGTAAATCATTGTAAGTTACATACCTTTGTATAATATGAACATCATTTATACAAATTAAAGGCGATGCGTTATAAAAGCAGCATACAATCCTCGGTTAAAATACTGGTGTCATTTATGAATCCGTGTGCCTGGATTCATCTGACTTTTTAGTTTTGGGTGCTGTATTTGAAGAAGTAACATTTTGCCGGATCAGATCACTCCTTTTGGGAGTATACTTTTCGTGTGCCTATTGTTTAATAAACCAACACTACGTGGCGATACTATACTCCTCAAAAACTATTCGAAATACACGTGTACTAGTCCTAAATCTTTTTGAGCAATGTCGCTAGTATTTAATGATTGTCGGGTAAAGTATTGGCACTAACTAATATTTACGAGCTTTTCTATTCTACCAGGATGGCGGCAGTGCGAGCATGTGGCTTCATAGTGTTCCGTCGCTTAGCCATGTCTACACCTCCTCCAAATAACATTGAGTACCTTCTCTTGCAAACCTCCTACGGAGATCACCACTGGACCCCACCTAAAGGTAAAACATATACACAGTTTAGGCCTTGTGAAATGTTCAAACCATATCATTATCATTATCAACTATACAACCAAACAACTATCACTCCAACTGTCTCTTATCTCTGATATGGCCAGGTCACGTAGATCCAGGGGAGGATGACCTCACCACAGCCCTGAGGGAGACCAAGGAGGAGGCAGGCTTTGGGTCCGAGTGTCTTCGGGTGGTTGAAGACTTTGTAAAGGAGCTCCACTATGAGGTGCGGGGGAAGCCCAAGGAAGTGTTGTACTGGCTCGCTGAGCTGAGAGACCCAGAGGCGGCCGTGACTCTGTCTGAAGAGCACCAGGACTACCGCTGGGCCCCTCTGGAAGAGGCCTGCTCCCTGGCACAGTACAAAGACCTCCAGGACATTTTGAAGGCAGCACAGAAACACCTTACCTAAAGACACTGCAGAACACTAACAGAGAGCCTATGCAGAAGGAGATCATGAAGTAAAATAAATCATGTTTGACTGACTAGGCATCGGTCTGATCAGAAGCAAACCAACTGGGAAAACATGAGAATACGATTCATGTGCCAGTCCTATTATATAATTGCTGCTATTGTGGGCTCTATGGTTTCAGTTTTTATTGATTGTTTGCTGAAGTTAATTTCCGCAACTACTTATATATACAAACCTTCCAACAAGTGTTAGAATCTTCCTTTTTACATGTAGGTGCAGTTAACATAACACAATATAGATACTAGCCTTGTGAGACTATCTTGATTGTCTTTTGCATTTTGCAAAACCATCTGCAGAAAGATAGCGAATGTGATCTAGACGGTCTCACGAGGCAGACCGTCCAGTACAATGCCCTCACCAATGGGTTATATGATAACATAAAATGTAATGCGGTTGAGCAACTGACATGTTGCTTCACACTCTTTGCATTAATCGGTCTACTCAAGTAAATAAATTATTTGAATTTATATTTGTTCTACTTTGATCGTTTTGTGAGCAATGCCGATGCTGCTTGTACATTTCAATCCCTTTTAGTCACTGCCTAGCTTCTGTGGAAGGACAAGCCATCAAGGAGGAGCAATAACTCAGAGACAGGAGACAAACGGTAGCAAAAAAATAGCCCTAGTGGGAGTCTGCTCGTCTCCCTGACCGTGTCAGCACCATTTTGCCTGTTTCAATTTCTGTGTTTGCAATTTGTACTATTATTTATAATTGATTGAAGTTTCTATGTACATCTACACAAACAGCTACATTATGACAAACAAGGTGAAATGACAAACTATTTTATTTGGATAAATTGCCAACATTTCACAATAATTGTATGCTGTATGTTTCTTTTGCGATAGTTCCCCCCCTTTATCAAGCCAAAACCCCTCAATGCATTGTCAATTTCCAACGGCATGTCAGTAAAATGCTGACTCTAAATTCACAAACAAAAACCCAACTATGTAGTTCATACAATATAAATCTCATGTGACATTTGTATCCTCGCAAACAAAACGAAATGAAGCATCAGACAATCAAACAAGGCCAAGTGAACACATAAGATTGTTGGTGCCTACATCCGTTCTCAGTCCAATAAGTATGTAGCCTTCATCCTCAAGAGGGCATTTAGGGCACATAAAACACATGCTCCAAATACACACTCATGGATGGCCAGAACGAAGTGAATCCACCTTTGACCTACCCCAAAAATGGTTATATATATTTTCCATATACACTTCTCATGTTTTTTTCAAATAGATACTAATGTTTGTGTGTGTGGGGTGTTGGGAACCTTTTCATGGGCTCTACATTCTAAGAAAACAAAGAAAAAAGGCAACGAATGAGTTACAAAAATGGGTGACTTCTAAGATATAACATTTCCTCTTTTTATCAGCTAAGCCGAAGACCAGCCCTAAAGAGGAACTACTGCTGGCTCTACTCTCTGAATATAACATGGACATGGGTTGTGAAAATGTGTTCTTTTAATGCTCATCAGTCCTCCCATGAATTGACATGTCTTCTGCGAGGAGGAGATCCATAGCATGCAGCCAATCCCTGTAATGTGAATGACCACTAGATCCACAACTGGCCCAATTCGGTGAGCAGGAGTTCTTTCCTCATTCACCTTTGTGTCCCCAATGCGGTGAGCAATATGGAAGATAGAGCATTTTGTTTCACAGTCAAGAGTCACAAGATCCATTTTCAGGAATTCCAGGAGAACAATGAGAGAACCTTCTAAATGCATCAATCCCTCCATAGCACTTGAAAGTTTGTCGATCTTTGTCGACCAACTGGATTTCCATGGCAGTAAGTCCATCCATGTGTGTATGCGCGTGTGTGTAATAAAAAGGTACGCCAGGTCCTTGGCTCTGCAAAATGTGATGACTAGAATCTAAATGTTTAAAAAAAGAAATGTCAAGCAGGATAACTTAAAACAGAGCATGGCTTTCATTGTTAGGATTACACCTTTAACATAATTAGTCACATTGTGATACTCAATTCAGGCTGAAGAGAGAATTCAACTAAACCAGTCAAATCCACGCCCGTGCAGGCTGTCAGAAACGGTTACAGAACACAGGCCATGTGAAAGGTTTGTCCAGTTATCCAACTGGACAAACCATTGGGGTTAATTCAGCCAACTCTAACTCTCTAAGATGACAAGATGTTCAACCAGTTGAAGAAGAGGCAGAGTGGAGAAAGGCATGAGTAAAAGTCCAATAATAGAAGGTACACACACACACACACACACGGTACTTTAGTTCTGATTGATACCAATAAAATGTTTGAATGTTAGTTTCGGTCACTCACCATACGTTATTCTGTCCTGTTTTGGGTAACAATGTGTTGGCTTCATTAAAGCACAAAAAGTAACAATATATTTGGGACATGAATGGAATTGAATAGTTCACATAGTGCAAAGTTTCGTTAAATGTCCAGATTTTTGACTCGCCAAAAAACATGAATCCCTGTCCTCTAACAACACCCACAGAGACAAAAGTAAGAGGAGAATGAAGGTGAGGAGGCATATAGTTTTACTTTGACTTATTCTTCTCCTGGCATAGAGTCTGCAGAGGCCCTGAGGTTTAAGAGGCAGAGACATGAGGTTTAGGTTCACCTGTTATACTCCATCCTGTGTCAGGAGAGCTCCCCGTCATGTTCTTCACATTTGTCCTTCCTCATATCTTATTTTCCTTATGAGACCGTGAAGTAGGAGATGTGGTCCAGATGTGTGTTATGTGAAGATACATGTTTGTTTGCAGGATGTAGTAGATTGCATAAAATTTGGGACAGAAAGACAAATTAGCTATGTTGAAGAGGCACACAAAATGACTGACTGACTGACTGAAATGACGGCGAGGGAAGGAGATCCGAAAGCCGGGACAGATACAGAATAAGCCAGCCGTTAAGAGGGTTAAGCTCACAAACTTTACCTTATTCAGACTCCTGAAGAAAACAAACAAATTCAAATCAGAGCCAGTCACACAAACAGACTGATACACACAAAGACAAGCACACTCACTCAAAACCACACAGACACACAGACACACAGACAGACACACTTCAATTTCAAAAGAAATAAAAAAAATGGAGGCGGTTGCAGCACGCCCAAGAGACCAGTCGGGTCATCATGAGTCCTCGTTGCCGGAGTCGTCCTGGTTGTCATAGCGGCGGGTGGATGTGCCGCTGCCCCCGGTGGTGCTGGCCTCTCCGCCAGATTCCATCTCGCTCTCGTCCTCGTCATCGTCCTCTTCCTCCATGTCGTCATCGTAGAGGTCGTCGTAGAGCAGGTCCGAGCTGCTGTCCTGGGAGGGCACCCTGGTCTGCACGCAGTACTCTGCCAGGGTGGTAGGCACCTTCACCCCGTCGCGCTCCGCCTCCGCTGCTGTGGACAGCACCTGCTTCCTGCCGAGCCGAGGAGGGAGAGGTTGTTGATCAACAACACATTTTGCAGCTTCACGTATATACTCAGTTAACACATGGATCCAGTAGTGATCATGCCACGGTATTCCTCTTCGTCTTATTTGTGTACAC
Organism: Eleginus gracilis; assembly: GCA_025629765.1. NCBI lineage: Eukaryota > Metazoa > Chordata > Actinopteri > Gadiformes > Gadidae > Eleginus > Eleginus gracilis. The sequence continues at coordinate 10,719,615 of JAOSLM010000026.1, read as the reverse complement.
TGTAAACATAACCAGCTTGCAATGTCATATTTGATAGATGATACAAACATTTCTACCTATCCCCAGTGGTATCCTTTCATCATGAAATATCAAAGATATTTAGACTAAATCAATGATGAGATGACTCCTACTATAGCTTCCAAAGGTTTGATTTATATCGGTCTTGTTCTCATATTTATTTATTTTTGCATTTTTATGCTTTATGAGTGAGATGGACAGGAAGGTATGAGAGAGCGAGGGGAAGGCATACAGCAAAGTACCACGGGCAGGAATCAAATCCGGGTTGCTAAGGTAAGGACTGAGCCTCAGTGTTACGCGCTCCACCCGGTATTTGACCAGATAATTTACAATGTTTTCTCCTGATACACACACACACACACATACATACATACATACATATATATATATGGCTCATAGCTGAGCGGACTACAATACCTCCCGTGGCCATGTCGTATCTAAGGTCCGTCCTATTTACTGGAGAAGTGAACAACGTTTCCATTGCATAAGAACCTTATGGAAGGGTAATGATTGTTCAAGGGATTTGTCAAACCCTCAGGCGTTACCAGGGAAACTAAATTATGGCTTGTGAAAAACTTTATATTTTGATTGTAAAATGCATGAAAATATAAATTAATGGTCTCAATAAATTTTCTTTGGCAAGTGACCATGGTGTAAGCGGGATAATGCCCTTAGGTGTCCATTATCAGGAATTAATGGACTTTGCGGAGGCAACGGTCCTCCGCTGTGCGTAGGACAGTTCTAAGGCCTCCGCGTCGTCCATTAATTCCTGATAATGGACATCTCGTCTGGCATTATCCCTTACATGTATCTAGTAGAACTGACATATTATAAAAAAGGCAGGATATAAATTCCTTCTTTGCACGTTTCATTGTTTAATTCCATGTAGCTCAGTGTCTAGATCTGTATTCCCTGATGGTGTATTGCTGTTGGTGTATTACCTGATGATTTCAGCATATTCTTTATCCTTGCCCTTGCTGTCCCGCCACTTACGAAACATGACGGACGCATCCACGTTGGCAGGGGAGAATGTGTTGGGCTCATTGAGCAAGGAAATTACACTTAGTAAAATGGTCCTAGGGATAAGAACAAACACAATGGCTTCAGAAACTTGCCTGTTTAAGGAAAGGTCTAGATGGACCTATTTTTCTATAGAATATAAAATACTAAATGCATACAGTGTTAAAGAGCAGCAAACACCATTTGGAGTCTTATGGCATTTGAATTACATTCGGCCAGCCGTTATTATAGAAAGAGTAATCAAAAGGTTGTGCATCTTCACTTTGGATCCACAAGATGGACGTAACTGATTAGCGGCGAGATGTTATTACCTGACGTTCTGAGTGGGATTCCATCTTTCTGAAGGAAGTTCTCCACTCTGAGGGTCATCCACAGGAGGATGCAAGATGGATATACAAACGTCCCCATTCTGGAAAGACCAACCAGAACTCACGGTTTGACAAGCTCACAGAAAATATTGCTTTACACAAATCATTAAATCGAATAACAAAAAGTTGTTGTTAAAAAAATATAGCTACTGTGAAGGTGATGTGGAAACAGTAAAAAGATTTAAACTTTACAATGCAGAAACCTACATGATATCAAGAATACTAATGGTAAAATAATGACACAAATTAAAAAACAAATAAGAAATTCTATACTTGGTTACATAATGAATATGAAAAAATTAATTGCATGTTCAAAAAGGTGTCCAACCCATAAGAGTGTTAGAGTTTAAATGATTGTTATACCTCGTAGATGTTGGGATGCCACATCTTGGTGAGGAAGCGGAAGGTTGGTGGCGAGTATGGATAATCGATCGGGAACTTGATGTGGGCCTGAAAGGAATCCAACAAAAGTATATGCATCATAGATTACTAGTCTATTTAAATGTGACCATGGCAATATTACTTGTGGATGCAACTTACTACTTGTCATTGTGGTTCAATTGACAAATGTTTTTATCTAAATCTATAAATTCTAACACATTAATAATGGCAAATGCCCATGACTACATTACCATGGTCAAAACTTATTGTCCTAACATTTGCCTGGTTTGTCTAACATGTAGCCGTGTCAAAAGAAAATGCATCCTTTATTTCCAGGGCTAACCCTAGCTTGTGAACTCCATTCACAAGCTGATATGCTAACACTAAGCATTGTAACAATTGTTGCTCATGCATACTGTGCATGACCATCTTGCTCACTTCCCTTAGGCTAACTTTTGCTTAAAGTAGAAAACAGCCAATGATAATGACTACACATTGCCACAGGCTTTTATACCTTTGGATATAACCCATTGGCCAAATCACTGAATGTAAATTGAAATCAATGTTTTCTCGAGTTCATTCGGTTTGGCTCACCTTAAAGTAGCCTCCCTCATAGAGTGTATTTGGTGGACCAAAAATGGCCACCTCCCAGTTGTACAGGTCAGACTCTTCCACCAGTGTGATGCGGAATCCCTCCACTGGCTGCTCCTGAAGAGACTTCAACTCCATCATCAGGGCCTTCTGGGAGCTTGGGGTGGTCTGGTGGGCCATTGTTATCCCACTTCTCACACAAATAAGAACGTTGGAAGAGAAAATAAATAAATGCAATCCTTCAAGATCCTTCAGATCGGATTCTTAGACAAAATTAGGGTTTTACATCAAAGTATTCAGTTAAATATAAGGAGGGTGCATTTGTAAACAACGTAAACAGGGAGTATAATTATTCTAGGACATTTGAGGTACATACAAGCTCAATTAATAACAAAACGTATTCTTAACTGACATAACCACTGAATATTCAAGACAAAATGGCTATGCTATGTCAGTGGCATTGTATGGAATTTAGGGCCTTATGGGGAAAGGCGAAGTTATTGAGCAATGATTACCTGACGTCTTGCTCTTTATTAAGTATTCGTTTCGTTACAGTGGACTACTTGAAGCAAAACTACTTTCGATCCATAGTATTACCTAATCTTGGAAAACGGCAGCGGCAGCTAATAGTGGATTTTCTGTAATGGTCTATGGCTAACGTTATTCCTCGTGTTGTTTCCAAAATTCTTTGTGTGCCAATGTTGACAAATGACATGGAGCTAACGCCAATGTAAATCAAGATATCACGATCATCATTATTGGAATCAACAGTGGAGGCTTGCCCTGCTTGACATTTTCGTCCTGTTGGTTCGGATCGGAAAAGCGCTCAGCTGATCCCTGCTTGTTTATGTTTGTTTATCTGCTCTCTGGCAGTCTCAACTTCTCCCCACGTCAGCTAAACCCCACCGAGGAACTTCGTTAAAATGGAAGATTTTGTTCTGGCTGTTGTCATCCCGTCCAGCACATCGACCGTGTAGACTGCCGCAAATAATCGAGTTTGTATTCGCAGAAGGGGCAGTCAACGAAATACCTGTATTGGCGATTCACTGTGTATTTATCGATTTTTTATTCTCTACCATCGATACTTCCGGCTACCTTTGCGCGTGTCTGTAAACGCACGAACGTTTACTTCTGAACCCGACGTGCGCGCACACTGTCAATATTACCAATCTCTGCGGATAAATATTCTAAGATAAACATATTTAGGATATAATAATTGAGCTACATAAAACATTCAACCAAAATTCTGTCATTTTGTTATTATATATTATATTGTTTACGATTTCAAATCCAAGTAATAAAGTACAACTACATAACACATCAAATGAGATTAAATGAAAGAGTAAAACAGGATTCATGTGTTATATGACAGAGAAATCTGATTATAAAAATGTTTACTGCAGTTTTCTTCCAAAACAAAATTGAGGTATCCGAGGTGTATATGAACGCACCATTTATACCACTACAAAGTAAACTAACAATGATCACAGCAGGGATAGGGATTCTATGTATTCAGTTTGACAGGTTATCTGAGGTGTGCATTTAAAATATACAACACTACCAAAACATTTTTTTTTAACAGGTGACCCTTCTTTTTATAAATGTGGAAAGTACTTGAATGAACCATCAGCAAGCGCAAGAGCTTCCGTCATCTGCGTGAAGCGATGACGTCAAACAGGAACCCGAGGAAGGAAGGTTGACAAATCAAGATGGCGTTCCACGATGAAGCAGGAAAGAGATTTCAATATAAATAATACTCTTGTGAAAAAACACACTCGAAGCAAGGTGTCATCTCAGCAAGCGACCATTTGGATTTTGGAAGAACAAGACGTGCGGATACTGGTACAATACATGTGTGTGTAAATGTTGAGTCAGTTTTACATGGGCGGTGGCAGCATTGAGTCAGCCAGTCATAACACAACTACTACTACCAGGCCAGCAGCATAGCTAAGCTTTACGCGTCAACGTTTGCGTTTTTACCTAAAAACACACACGTACCTTTGAAATAATCATTATCGTTTACTATAAATGTGGCGAACATTACTTCTGTGTTCGTCACCTCCTTCGCTTGTTGCTGATTACAACTTAACGGAACACCGATAGCTTGTTTTAAGGCGACAGTTTGATAAATGTCCTTATTGACGCTCTCTGCATATAATATGAGGTAGTTGGTGAGCTGGTAGATGGTTGATTGCTCTCTCTGTACAGGTAATCATTACCTAAAGTGCATGGGATGTTTACATTGCATCTAAAACCTTCACAATCTAAAATGAATCCTCGAGTATGCTGTCATAGTACAACAACAGTGTCCTTTATAATTAATTTGTTTAACGTTACTATTTGTTTTAGGGACCTCGCTATATTTAGACATTTAAGTATCAGATTTTAATTCAAAGGACGCAACCTGTTGTATACATCTATTACCAAATCCTTTTATGACAAGCGAATCACTCAACATGTAATCATTTGTTAGTTACTTATCAATAAGCTGTGTCATTAAAGCACCTTATTGTGCTAGAGCGTGACTGAATAAGAAGAATACCTTTAATAATGGTGATCTATGGACCCTAAAAACAACTTCAAAAATAAGTACAATTTGAAATGCTGTCTAGCATGATGATGAGCTTTTGAACTAGACCATCTTTCTTCTTGCATAAAGATATCCTTTAACTAAACTAAGCTAAGATAATGACTTCTCTGAATAAGAACCAGTTAAAGCCCAGGGGGTCACAGTGATCTCATGAGATGCGCTGAATGTCATATTGATGCTATGTTATTTTCTATTCATTTCTTAATATGCTATTTGTTTACAGAATCTCTAAATGGCTGCAAGGAAGTCTGGATCGGACAACTACAACAATGGTTAATATACATTTAATTCCTCTGCAGTATTCTTTTACTTTTTTCTTTCTATCCCTCAATTCATTGTTGTAAAAATGGGGCCACCCCTTCCTATGAAAATGTTTTTAAGCTCTTGCTAAACTATATTCTATCCTTGCCGTACGTTAGGTCCCCTCAGTTACCTGGAAGACGTTCCCTTCAAAATCAACGAGCGGTTCCGCTGCCCTGCCAAAGTGGGGCTGCCTGTTGGGTTCTGTGTACCTGATTGTGGTTCCGTACTGAGTGACTTGCAGGTCTGTTTGCTTTATTAATGGCATCAAGGGAGTTTATGTTTATCTTGGTTATTTACTGTAATATTGACATTCATTGAAATGATACAAGGGCTAGTTAACCAGTTCTGAACATAATTAATTTGCTTGCCTAGCTGACGCCACAAAAAACAGAATGATATCCAAATAGGGAACCTGCATTCAAAAGCTGTTTGCAAGTAGTGTCTCTTTAGAAGCTGGATACTTTGAACACAAAATATTTAAATTCCATCTTGTTAATGTTACCTTCTACTCGAAGCCGTAGCCTTTGGCTTTAGCGTGCATAGCTTACCTAGGCTAATTTAAGGGACAAATATGTAGACACAATAGTCACAGGTATGTTATGGTGTAGCCAAAGTTGTGTCGGTCTGTTCAGAGGCTCAGAGGTTGATTGTGGCTAAGCGGCACTGGTTGTATAGTTGCCAGTAGGGGTATTTTTCTCAACTGCCTCCATATGCTTTTCTGCAGTATGACTTCTCCCTGGAGAGGAGGAGTGTGCGTTGGGGACAAGAGCTGGCCGAGGCCCGGGCAGGCGAGGCGAGGGCAGAAGAAGCAGCAGCAGCAGCTGCAGCCAGACAGGAGGCAGAGACCCAGGCTGCCTTGGCCCAGGATGTTGACAACAGAGATGGGAACAGACATTCCGGAAAGGACCAGGACCCCCCACCACCTGCACTCAACCCAGTTCTAGCGGGACTTTGCCACAATGACATCCTCACCCCACTCCCAGCACCGAGCCTGGGGCCTAGGAAGGCCCTGCCCAGCACTCCTCTAGTGCATTGCCTCAACCTGGCTGACTTTGAACGGGAAGAGGACCCTTTTGATAAGCTGGAACTCAAGACTTTAGATGATAGGGAGGAGCTACGCAATATTCTCGAGAGCCAACCACAGCCCCCACCTCCTCCCTCTATTTCCCCACCAGAGCCTGGCCAGATACCGTCAGTCGTGCTAGGTAGCTCTCCTCCTAACACCAACACCAGCCACCTGGTTAAACCAGGCGTTGTTCACAAACCTAATGGGTTTGTTGGTCTGATGGACATGGATCGAGCAGGGGGCCCAGGTAGAGGAGCACTGGACTCGGACGATCGACCCTGTAACATCCGGTCGCTTACATTTCCCAAACTATCAGATCCTGGTGACAGTGAGCCAGCTCGCATGGGCTACCACCCTCTTCCAGTCCCAGTTCCACGACGTAACGTAGTAAATGGCAGCCCACCAGCGTTCCCAAAGACCCATGTGATTGTTCCCCCGGACCCATCCAGCCACCCTAGGAACGGAGCTCCGAAACCGGTATGCAGTTGATATACCTTTTTGACTTGTTTAATCCTGAATTATCTTAAAATAATTATTCAAATGTATATTGAAACTTAATTATTTATTCATTTGTATTTGTATTTTCTTTCCCCTCTGAAGACCCACCCAGGGGCGGGCATGGGGGGTCTGCCATGCGGAGGAGCTCTTCTCAGCCTGACCCCTAGTGAGCGCCAGTGTGTTGAAACCATCGTTGGCATGGGATACTCCTATGAGGGAGTCTTGCGCGCCATGCAGAAACAAGGGCAGAATGTGGAGCAGGTGGGGTCCCCACTCAACACATTTGTAATCCCAAACACTACTGTTTCCCTCTGTTAAAATGTGTTGATTGTTGAACAATTTGACAGATGATACCAATCCCCTGTAATTCAGGGAATGTGATCTGAACAGGTTCACCTGGTTTAAGAACATCTATTCAGCTATAAACCTGAATCAATTGTGTCACAGGTGCTGGACTATTTGTTTGTGCATGGACGTCTGTGTGAGCGGGGATTTGATGCCATTGCTGTGGAGGAGTGTCTAGAGATGTACAAGTGTTCAGAAGAAAAGGTGTGTACTATAATTATAATTGTTGTAGCTAATTGAGTTGTAACTATTAACAACATCATTGATAGAATGTATTCACTGTTTACATTAAAGCGCCAATGGCAAGTTGGCACTCCCAAATAATTAAGGTGTTTGGAAAGCATGAAGAAAATCAAGGTCAACAGTATGTTCATGTTGTGCTACTCAGAATTACAACGTAATATGCACACCAACCAAAATATTGAATTTGACGCAAACGCATCACAAGGAGAATACACCAGGCCACTGCTTGCTGATTGACATCCTCGTGCAGAATGACATGACAATGCTTCTTTGTGTTAGGGTGCTTACATAGGCTTTCCCCTTATGATCTGTCCCATATAACTATAGATTGTGATTTGTAACCCATTTCTTTGAGCACGCAATGTGAATTGATATAATAAATTGTACCTGCGCGATGCCCTTTAATTGTGTAACTCATATTCTTATTTCCTCCTCAGGCCTTGCAGTTTCTTGAGCTGATGTCAAGATTTGGTGAGATGGGCTTTGAGCGAGAGACTATAAAAGAGGTGCTACTGGTCCACAACAATGACCAGGATAAGGCTCTCGAGGACCTGATGGCACGTGCCACAGCCAGCTGAGCCAAGCTGGTTGGGAAGTCAATGCCCAGTGCGAGGCTTGTCTCCCTCGATCGCTCCCCCCACTCTCCCCCATTCCCTTCCTTCTGCCTACCTTAATGACACCAGGCCCATTCACTCTGCTTTTGGAAGGAGAGAGGGCCTTGATTCTTGCTCTGTGTTCAAAACATGCCTCTGTACTTCTTAAATACTGTGTGCCTAGAGTGGAGGAAGTCAAAAATGTATTGTTTTTGTCTTTTACCAAATCCTGTGGTTGAATTCCACAGTTGGTACTGCTTGATGAAAAGCCAAGATTTTCTTGGCATTGGAAACAGTCTGACACTTTCGAGTTGATCAGCTAGCACTTTCAAAGGCGTGGCATAATTTGATGAGGGCTCTGAGAGCAAACGGAAGGGAATCTGGAGCCAGATTCACACAACACCAGAAGAGGAAAAACAAGTTTCACATACTGTCAGTTAACTAAGCTGCATTCTTCCAACGTTCAGTGCAGCATAGGCAGTACGTAGAGATCAAGGGGATTGAGGACCTAAGGTGGCTGTCTTTAGAATTAACCAACAAACATCTGAACTTTAAACACACACAAAGGCAACGCCACCAGACAGAGAACTGACTCCTAAGAAGTGCCCTCTCTGTTTTGGTTCATGGCGCTTGGTTGTACTCTTACTTGTCTCATGTTTCCACTTATTATTCATCTCCTCTTTTTTTTTTATGAAGGGCACCTTTTTCCCCCCTATATTACGTTAATTTTGTTTCTGTTTTAGGAACTGCATAATGGATTCTTAAAATGTATTCTAATTGCCTCTGCTGTAATAGTGGGCTCTTCAACCTGCACTGGAATAGATTGCTTAAATATTTGGGTAGAAGTTCTTTCGCAGAGAAATATTAGGACATGTCTCAATGCATACCTTTTATGGCACCAGTCTGTCAAACATGGCACACAATATCCCATTTTGTAGATTATCAACTTATTTAAATATCGTACACTGACACTTTGGTTGGAGAAAATGGTTATGGAGTCATGTGCAATTCTGTATTGTAAACAAAATGACAGTCACCCTTTTGATTATAATGGGTTCTGTTTAGAGACTAAAATAGGTCTGGGGAAAAAGTTAAATAATGTGAAGTGTGTGTTTTCCAACCATACTAGAGTGCAATAGACCCAATTAACAATGAATGACTCTCCAGCCTCCGCAAATATTATATTGGGGATAAGGCATGGCAAGTGTTTGGGAAAATGCAGATTTGTCCTCATTGATTTGATGCTGTGTTTTCTTTATTCTCATATATTGGTTTCATGGAACACAGTTTAATCCAAAATAATTGTAGCTGTTTGACTTTCATATTCATAAACTTAGTTATTTTTTCCGACATGTAATGCAAGCTGAATTTAATCTTGACTGGTCTTTGTTTTATTATTTTTCTTAAGTTGAAATATATATTCACACATTTCAGATGTGAAAAGTATTTTTCATGATGGTACAACCCTGTCCTCTCTCTTGCTCTCTGTGCCCAATTAGAGTCTCTCCCGAGAGTCTTCAACCACTGCTTTGTGTGGGCTGGGGTTGTAAAAGACATGGTGTCACATTAAGGGCTTCAAGTAAAATCTGTATGGGGCTAAACGGGACAACTTCCTCTGCTTAGAATTGGTCAAGGACCTAGAAACAGCCAAACAAGTGTTTAAGAGTAATAGGTTTGCTCATATAGGCCTCTTTATTGCCAATACCAAAACTATATTTTGTAATTGATTCACTGTTGGAAACTGGGTACATATAAAATAAAACATACACCATGAGGATTGCAACAAACATTCTATAATTGAGACTACATTGTTTCATTGCATTGGTCCAAAGCTGATGCAAAGATCCCTGACTCTAAAGTAAATTGCATTCATCAACAAAGCCTTTTTTGTTTAAATTAAGATGCATTGTGCGTAATACTAATAAGGTCTCCAAAATACAAACCCTATTCTCATTGTTTGACAAACTTCAGCCTAAATCAATAGTTCATATCCTAATGGTTTTCTTCCTATTGTATGCACACCAGATTTCATTGTTTGAGACTATAAGCAGGAATGAATGTCTGTACTATCACTGCGGAGAAAACAAAAACTGGAGTGATAAATGTCGGGGCTTCAGTG
>JAOSLM010000026.1:9907556-9930529 GCA_025629765.1 Eleginus gracilis | reverse complement strand
CACAAGGTGTGAGTGTGATTAGCCGTTACAAGCCGTTTTGAAAATCTGCCTCTTCTGACATCACAAGTGGGCGTGTCACCTAGATGTATGCTGGATAGATCAGTCCACCAGCCTGTCCCGTGGACTGTAGCAAACGTTTGCTACAGTCGTCTCTATCCGTCATACATCTAGGTGGACATGCCCACCTATGATGTCAGAAGAGGCAGAAACGCCTTGTAACAGCAAATCACACTCGTACCTGGTGGTATAATATGTCACCTCGAACAAGATGCATCTTTGGATAATACAAATCTGCTCAATTACTCTTTACCTTTTATCCTTTCAACAAAAAACGCTTTCCCGGCTCGCTGTTCCTGTCTGCTGCAGCATCACCTGGCCGAGGCTGCCTCGGAGAGCGTGTACCTGACCAAGGACTCCCTCAGTGCCCTGGTTCAGGGTTACTACTCTCACATGGAGGACGTCACCACCAGACTGCAGGAGGAACAGTCAAGCGCACGGCAGTCAGTCAGAGGTGAGGTGGAAGGAGAAACACACACACAGACACACACACAGACACACAGACACACACACACACACACGCTATGCCCTCCATATCCTCCAGTTACTAATGTTATAGTGTAGTGTAGGAATTTTACGGAAGTGGTGGGTACAAGTCTGTCAAAAACAAAAAGAAAGGAGAGAAGGCGGTATTCAAGTTCAAGTTCTTTATTTAGTCAAATGTTCGAAGAATGTTTAGTTGAAAGGACGTGGGAGTGCAGCCATGGTCCAAGATTAACTTTCTATTAAACATGCCAGAGTGGAAGGCAGCCCAGCAATTGTTTTGATATATAACAGGAATTGTTTTACCTGCCAAATGTTTAAATCTATCCGCTATTGGCTAGTACCGGGTGTTCATTTTTCTATTGGCTGCAGCGCTATGGTGACCATTTTTCCTCTATGTGTGACGGGTGGGTTATTCTAAATCTCTGCAGAAGAGAATGCAAGGCGAGAGAGCAGCCATCTCTTCCACCAGGGCTTGCTGAGAGAGCTGGCCAACTGGGAGAGGAACCTGACGTCTAAAGAGTTTCAAAAGAGGTACAGCCAACCCCTCGACGATCCATTTTCATACCACTGTCACTGTCTTACCTGACCTTTTTCTGTATGTTTTTTGTTTTTGGGCTTAAAGGGTCGAACAACACAAAAGGAAGTTGCTGGAGCACTACGACCTCGGACAGGAGGTGCTGTTTGAGACTCTGAGGCAGCAAAGAGTTTCCGAGGACCAGGCCATGGAAAAGGTCAAAGCACAGTTGCTGGTAAGTGCTGCACTTCCATGTTCCTTGCCACTCGTAGTCATACAGTATCTTCAGTCTTATTTGAAGAATAATTTCAGATATCTTGGTTTTAACGAAACGGTTGTTGTAAGTAATGCACTGTTGGGTCCATTAGGAAGCAGAGGAAGACTTTATTACAGAGGTGGCTGCCCTTGCCCGAGTGCCTCTCCAAAACACCCGTCTGGACCCCACTATCCAGGAGGAGAACTCTGGTCAGGACTCTTTCTATGATAAAGTAGCAAATATCGATCGAGGGTAACAACAAGAATGATAAATCCATAGGAATCAAGACAATTGTATTTGTATAGCCCTTGATCACAGTGACGGATCCAAACGCTTCACAGTCTTGCAATATTAGATTAGATTAGATACAACTTTATTAATCCCCCTTAGGAGAAATTGTATACCACACCTTGAGACTAAGACCGCTAAAGGGCAGGAGAACAGGGATCCCTCATTCCTGGAAAGGTTTGGAGTGCAATAAGTGCTGGATGGACGGACATATAGTGGTAGCTTTGCCTTGTTATGATACCTTTTATAATTATTAATTAACTTATTAGAACATAGTAGATTAGTAATGGGTTGAAGATAAATGAATCATGCATAATGTATAATGTTTTTCTACCCCTCTAATTAGATCAGTATGTTATTGTTGTTGATAATGGAACATTTCCACAGGTGTTGTGAGTCACGACATCATGAATCTGCTGGCCTTGAATCCAGATCTGGATCCTGCTAAGAATCCATCTCTGACTCCAACAGTCGCAGCGACCGCTCCAAAAGCACCACAGAAGAACAGGGAGCGGGAATCTCAACTCATCTGACATGAACATGTTTTTATTTATTTTTTACAAAACTGTTTGTACAGTAATGGGATATGTATTTTTGGTCATTTAATTTCGAAACTATATTGTAAAATGATATTTGTATTTTACATATATATCCACAGCATCTATAATGTTTACAATTATTCAGAGATTTGTATATAAATGTAGAAAATACAGAGCCTTTAAAAAAAAACATCTGCAGAATTTATTGTTTTTAATCTAAGTGAGCAATCTTTGTACCACTTGAAATCCAAAGGCAAGTGTTCCGTGTTACTTTTGGGAATACACTGCCGCCAAGTAAATAATGCATAAATAAAGCATGCATTTTCCAGCCTTCCATACACCACCTGTTGGATCGAATTATCATGCGATTGGACTCAATCACGGTTCACAATACACTTCCTCCATGTCATCATCAACTTTTCACTCTATCGATTCCCATGGATCCTGAGTACAGGAGGCTGATGGATGAGTTCCTAGGTGAATAGGAGATGTCTAGTCTGATTGTAGCAAAGCACTGCTACTCAGGGTTGAAAGCCTCTCCCTCTCCCCTAATGGCGTTTTAAGTACAGCCCTTTATGGATGATAATGTAGGGTAATACTCACCAGCCTAGAAGGACTGACTGGCATGCTCTCTGTGTGCACTTCTTACAGACTCAGAAGTTCACTTCTGAATTGATGAGTAACTGCCAGTAGGTACGGTGTTTTTTGGCGCCTCGATTAGCAGTAGGAAACTGATTAGTTTCGATTATTAATCTCCAATTCGTGAAAACACTTGAAAGGTTAACAATTGGGTTCTCATGCAATCTGAGAAAAATATGCTTAGCGTTGGACTTTAGCCCTACCCACTCATAGTAACGGACGGACAGATCTCTTGCCAAGCACATGTCTCGTCTGATTTATCAGTGGACGTTGTGACTTCTGAGCTGTCAGGACTTTGCTGGTGTCGGCAGTGATCTACTGGGGAAGCCGTTTGGATCTGAGGCTCCAGGTCCCTCAGGGGACTGCAGGGACTTGTGGGAAGATGACCTGATTTCTAAATTTCTCCTCTCTGCCTGGGGTGTAGGCTATAGTCGCCGTTTCAAATAAAGTAGACCACCAAGGAAGCCAATATGATCGAGGCTGGATTTACCGGGCGGATTGTGATCTGGTTCGACTCTAGTTTTGGGGACTCATTTGTCTACCTAACGGGCGCCAGTTCGGCAGATGACCTCCCTTCTCTCAGTTGATATGGGTGAGTTGAGGTAACCGTCGATGTAGGCTACGTCCTCTTCTCCTCACTGTAGGTTTAAAGCAAGGCTAAAGCTATAGCGATGTCGTTTTAAATAAAACCTTGACGAACAAGATCTTTCTTTTGGAAAACCAAACACGTATCCTATTTATTTGTCATACACTGTTTTAATTGTCCTTTGCTCATTAAGCGATTGTTTACTTGTATAAACTGTTTTATTGGCTTGTTGACAAATCCAAATTGATGATTGGTCAATCGGTGACTATTGCACAAAATGCTTCAATTTGGACTGCTGTGTGTTGGTGATGTGCACAGCGTGTGATCGTCACCGCATCAGATGGTCAGTTATTTTAAGGCGCTAAAACAAGGTCACTGCTTCAGTTCAGAGTCAGACTCTACCAGATTTATTTTGAGCGACTCAAAAACCCCTGTCTATTGTGGGTGTCTACCTGAAAACAACAATTGCTTCTCAATCGCCCAAATAAAGTTGGATTTCTTAATCTTTTTTATTGTAAACCCATAGATAAAAATATATATTTGTGCTTTTTTTAATCGTTAGTGTTTTTTTAAATCGTTAACATAGGCCTGATAATTAATCGAATTATTCAGAACAAGACAATATGTGTTACTATCATCACTGATCCCATCCCTCCATTTATTTTTCAGTTTAACATCCCAGTCACAAAAATCCCCTCGAGGTGAGCAGTCATGGCGAACCTACAGCAGGAGTACCCCTTGGTCCTGCTGGGGATACTGGAGGAGCTGGCCAACATGCGCCACTGGCTCTCTTTCCAGGACCTCTGTCGCATGGTCAGCACCCGGTTCGATCTGGAGCACCTCGTGGAGCTCCGGAGCCTGCTGTTTGCCGCGGCCAGTCAAGACCCGTGCTTCCCTGCTACCCTCTTCAGGGACCGCGTTGCAGTGCGAAATCTGGGGCTTTCCCCGATAGGCGTGGCTGCGGATATTGTTACAATCTTCAATCTCATTCAGATGACAAGTGGTGCTTATGATGGCAACCAATCGACGAGGAGCGAGGCGGCTATCCCCATCGACCAATCCCTGGGACCCTCTGAGCTCAATCTGCTGAGCTTTACTGGAAGGGAAAGAGCACGTTCCCACTCTGACATTGGAAGCAAGCCCATAGATCAGCACTTACTCTTCCCCAAATCAAATTATTCAGCCTACAAGCGTGGAAGCCTCCCGCCGGATCCCATCTCACTCGTGTCTTCTCCTCCGGCTAGAGCGAGGGCTGTGTCGTTCAGCCTGCCGCACAACTCCCCTTTATTTGCGGGTGATCAGTTCACAAGCCAGGACATGCAGAACATGTACCTGCCCCTGGAGACCGACAGCGAGTCTAGCGGAGAGTCTGTCCCTCCAGAGGTGTTCGAAGAGGAGCAGGAATCCGCTGTTGACCAGAAGAGAAACATCTTCAAGAAGGATTTTCACAACCAGCCACCACTAATACCCCAGGTGACTATCAGCAGTGAGTCTCCTAGTCCTGGTCAAGTGCCGAAATCCTTTGATAACCTTAGCTTTGAGATGCTGAACAACCCTTACCCGTCACCCACAGCTGTTCAGCATTTACCGGAGCAACAGGTGAAGCATGAGAGCTTGGATGACCTGCAGGACTCCACCTACTTTGGGCCGAGGTCAAAGGCTGAGTGGTCCCCGCGTCACCTCCAACCCCCCAAGACCCACAAGTCCATGTGGACCAACAAGAGCCATAGTTTGGAGGACCGGGTCGACGTGGGAAGCATGGGGTTGGGCTTGGAAGCATCAGGGGCTCCGTTCCCGCGGCGGTCTTCCCCAGCTATCAGCCTCCTCGGGGCGTCTTTGGCAAGGGAGTTTAGGAATAACAACATGGTGGATAGAGGCGATGGAGCCAAGGCTCAGGGAACCCAGACCGACGCCCCGGACCACAGAAGGCTCCGCAGCATGGTCCACGCTGACCGGCTCTCCTTCATGACCTCGCTGGACGACCCCGAGTTCGGGGAGGACGACATTAGCGCCATATTCCGTTTCCTGGACGACATGAGCATGTGCGGCTCGACGGGCGTTCTGCACCCCAGCGAGGGAATGGCGGCCGTGAACCCGGACACCCACGAGGGGAGGAGGGGTCGCCTGGGTCAACTTCAGAGACTCTTCCACTCCCTGGAGAGCACCGACGACGGCGGCCTCAAGGCCAGCGTCTGCAAGCTGCTCCTGCGCATGAGCCAGATCGAGCGGCAGCTTGAGGGCCTGGCCGAGGTCAAGTCTGAGATCTCCCAGGTCCTCTCTGCCCTGCAGCGGCTGGACGAGAAGATCCAGCAGCCCGTGATCGGGGGCGGACGGGGCACAGGAGGCGGCCGGTGGCTGGAGCCTCTCAGCGCCGGTGTGTCCTCGTTCAGCAGCCACCCGGTGACTCCTGGCTCTGAGACGTCAGAGCCCCAGCCTCTGTCCGTGTCTGGGCTTCTCTACCCGAGGACCAGCAGCAGCAGCCCGGACTGGAGTCGGTGGAACCCCGGGGGGCCGATGGAGACCGGCAAGGATCAGGCTGAGGTTTCCAAGGGCTCCAAGGAGGGGAAGAAGGAGGCGTCCTCTCGACGGGCCTCCAGAGCCCATGCCGAGGAGAAGGCCGTTTCGGATGCAAAGCGTCCCAGTGTGTCACACTCTGCACGGGAATGGGCGGTTGCATTCTCCAAAGGCAAAGACCACAAGTCCTCTTCGTATGAAAAAGGTGGACAGGTAAATCAACTTTTTATTTAAAAGATTTGTTTATCTTAAATTCCATTGCAAATCATTTGTGTGTGTGTGTATCTGTTTGTGCATGATATTCAATAATACATTTAAAAAAAATAAAGAAATCTATACCCAAACTGTTTTTAGCTTATAATAATGTTGGTAAACAAACCCTTAAATGCTGTTTGTGATGGTGACCCAATGCTTCTTGGTAATAATAAGGTAGTAACAGTTATACAAGTAATTGATGGTGATACACTCATAATGCCTGCCACTGGCATACTCTTTTATCCCATATTTTACTGGCATCTTAAAGCTGTAGGATTCTTCACTATTTCCACTATTCAGATGGATCAGACCAACAACAGCACAACCAACCTGCTTTCTCAGAAGCCCCCAACCCTGGTGGAGCAAGTGTTTAACTCGGGCTTGTTCAAACAGAAGGACAGCAGTCTGATGGGTGGGATGAGCTCTGGGAAGGTCATGGAGTCTAGATTGGCTGAGGGGAGGGGAAGACCAATCTGGGCGCTCCATGACAGAGAGTCCCCCGTCTCCCCTTTAAATATGCAGGTATGATTCATCCTTTGTTGACCTGTAAAAAGACTGAAATACTTCCGTGGGGCTTTCAGAAAAAGAAAAAAAAAGTTTAGCTGGTTATTAATGTACTATGAGTACATTGTTCTAATGTTGAAATATTGCCAATTTATAAAGCTGAAGAAAGGCTTTTAGGACAGTTTTTTTTAAAGAAAGGAATTTACAGTTGAGAAACATTGATCAATAACAATAAGTAAGTAAGTAAGTAATACATTATTTATATAGCACCTATTAAAACAAGCAGCAAGCTTATTAAAATATTACAATATAAACACAGCACATTAAGAGACAAACCAAACTAAAACCAGAACATAACCAAAAGATGAGACTTGTAGGCGGTGGGCTGAGGTTGCGTATCAGCTTTAGTTTTAGAAGATAATGATCACCATTAAGGGAGGACCTGGATTTCTAAAGTGTAAATCAAATTCTGTTTGTTGCAACCCGAAATTCTTGCACATCTTCCCAAAACCATACTCTAAAGTTCATTAAACTGCATTGAGCACAGCTGTTAAACTGAGTAATCAGCGGATGGATACAACGGAAAACGGTAGAACATGGTAACAGCAGCATCAGCACCACTCCATGTGTGAGGGTAAGTATTAATGTTATTTGAAAATGCTAGCTATGCAAGTTGTTCATCATGGAGCTGTGTCAAATGAGTTGTCTCAGCGGTCATTGTGCACCGCAGAAGTTATCCCACCACCATTATTCCTATTTTTTCCTTTCTGTTATTAATATCACAGATCATCCCGTTTATTTAATATATGAACTGTGTTTTCATAAATAAGTCCTACGGATCATCTTGGCTGTCCCTCCACCTATGGGGATGGTAGCAGGTATGTAAAAAGGTTGGGATTTGACTTCTTTGTGTGTCAATTGAGTAGGTCATTTGAGATGAAATAGAGCCAACCTGTTTTTAATGGATGTGGTTTTAATGTTTCTGGGCACTTTAATGGACATGGACTTAAAAAGTAATGGGAATGAGTGAGGGGCTTGATTATGTTGTACTTCTCTTCAACAGTGTCCACTGCAGCTAGATGGCCACATGCTTCTCTCCTGTGACTGAATCAGGTGGGTTTGGGATGTAATTTATCAAATGAATCATCTTCTCAGTCCTTCAAATTGGTCTTTCACTGGACAAGGGTGCAAGTGTACATCTGGGGTCTTATTAGTTATCTGAGAATTTAATATAACAGTGCCATAACAGTGAGTTGAAATATCATTGTGACTTGCTCATTATTTCCATTCTTTTTTCCCACTACAGGTTTAAGAATCAAAGTTGGAGTTCAAGATCCACATTCACCCTCCTAGTCATTGCATGTTTGATATCAACTTTCTTTTACAGCCTCTTCTTGGATTAAAATGCCTTTTCTCTTTTCCAGACATGTTTTATCTTTGTGAGGTTAGTAAAATGGCTGTGACAGCCCCTGTGATAGACTGAGCTGGTATAGCAACAAGCACCAAGTTTAATCTTCTTTTAGCTGAAGAGGCTTAATCACAATGCCTCTTCAGCTACAAGACTCTCTGGTTTCAAGATATTTACATAAAAACACAGAATTATCACTTTTCCCATCCTTATTTTTTCTAAACTACACGCCATTTATTTCATAGATGTGATATTTGCTAGCAAACATGGATGGGTGAAAGTATTATTTTTTCCCTCACTTTCTTTATGGTAAAAGATGTGTGCAAGAGTATGAGTAGTAAGAGTATGTTATGCTCATCATTACCTTTCACTGATGAAGTTCCCAAGCAATTCAATAGACAAGGATGGTATTGAGTATTAGGTCTAAAATACTGAAATTTCTGTTCAATCAATAATGAAGTAGGGAGACTTGTGAACTTGTGTTAAACCTCTCGCTGTTTTTGTGGAGGAAGTTTCAGGGAATGTGATTTTAAAATCTCCTGATCCTAGATGTCACGACAAGCAAGTACAATGTAGCTAATGTGCAAAACGATAAATATTGAATACGAAATGTTGCATATTATAGTCTGCGGTTGCATCGCAAATCGTTTTTTATTTTAGCTTCATTGACAGTTAAATGTGGTTTGCACGTTTGAAAATGTTCAATAATACAAACCACATGATTTACATGATTTAATAACTGGGATTGAGGCATTTAACTCCGGGTTCTGGACCTTTCCAAGCACGTCATTGGATGATAAATACAAATATGTCATGCATGTCGGACCCCAAGCAGCCAGCTGTCTTTGCCATAAAATGTAACTTGGACTAATTTACAGATAAAACAAAAATGTGCAAGAAGTACGGGTGGCAATTTTCTATTTTCATTTGTTAAACAAAAAAATTATTGGATCCTGGTTTGATAGGGATTGTATAAATACACAAAATCTCCCGTTGGCCCACCGCCTATTGGATCAACAGAAAGACTTCTGTATAAGAGAAGTCTACTCTGTCTTATCTATAAGAGGGTTTTTATAGATCACTTAAAACATTCCAAAGAATCAGCAAATGTGACAGATTGGGGAAGATGGTTCCAGATGGTCTGGCCTAAAACAGCAGCGTTGCAATCAACTTTTGTTTTGCAATTAGAGGCAGAGAGTAAATTCTGAGTAAAGCCCAAAATCTCTAAACATTTCTTGTTTAGCATTTGGTACAATTAATATACTTGGAGTCTCACTTGGCACCTTGTTTGAAGTATTTGTCTTCTCTGCAGGGCCAGGAGTCTCTGAACCCCACCAACATGGACTTCTGGATGGAGGACACCTACACTCCTGGCTATGATGCATTACTCAGGCGCAAGGAGGCCCACCTTCGCAGGGCCAGGGCCTGTAAACTAGGGGCACTGATTATCATCTCTATAATCATAATTCTGGTTATTGTTATTCCTGTTTGCACCATGGGCATCAAAAGGTCTTGAAAAAGTATATATATATATATATATTGTTGACCATTTTTTTTTTTTTTCGTTGAATAGTTTGCTTGCCTTACATGTTCTCATTAATCAGAAGAAAAACGTGGCAATCTTCAGGGGAAATAACGGAAAACTGTGATGCAAGATGCTAATAACGGAGTTGGTAGTCAATATCTTCAAGATGTTTCATTACACTGCTTTGCATGCATCAGGCATGACTTTGAATCAAATAGCAGGTCAGGAATTGGATTGCAGCCTAGTTTTACAATCATCCTTATCCTTAATTTACAGTTGCATTACATAAAGTCAATACTCCCACAATTAAGACTTCAATCTTTTATTTGATGGAATTTGATTTAAGTTATTTCATTTTATTTTATTAAAATAATAAGCTACACATAAGAACAGGGTAATGGGGTGCTAATGTTTTAAGTTATTTACTAAATTACTTTAAAATGTCAGAGTTTAGACTCAAACTAGATTAACTGAGCAAATGCACTTTTTTTTATTTAGTTTGCATCCTCTTAACATTACAAATGCATTGTCTATCAGCACCAACTTTCAGCACTGCCTGCCTCTTTGAAACACTTTTGTGAAACTACAGGGCCATTTCAATACTGTTTATAAGTTGTTTATCACCTAAAATACATTTTACAGTAACAATTTAAAAACAGTACGAGATTATGCCAAATAATGCATATTTTTCAGAAAATATACAGTTGTTGAATGTTCCTATACCTCGATCAAGTAATGTGATACAACGTTAAAGCAAGCATAAACTAATAAATTATTTTACAGAGGCGTTCTTGTCAGGTCTAAAGTTCACTTAATTGTATTGAGGTTGAGATGGTGCACCTTGTTGGATGTGTTTATGTTGTTCTGTCAGGCATTGTTAGTAGGAGAAAGCCTTCTCCAGGAAGCACTCTTCAATGGCTTGTGCGTAATTAAATTAATTAGACGTTTAAGCACTCAAGCACACTCATAAACACACAAGCATATTTCTTATCTTTGCATTGGCTTAATCTATATTACTAAGTTAAATTTATGTTTATGATGAGGTGAGTGTTTTCCTCATTAGTTCATTGTCACATTATGTGTGGGAATCCTGCTTATGAATTATTATCTTATTTCTTGTGTGAGTAAGTATCATAAGCTAAACTAATCAGGTGAAGAAAACAAGAGGTATGGATCTCAACCACTATAGAGGAAGTAATATTAAAATCACACTGCTGTTGTGTAAAATAGCCGTACTTTCAAAGGAGCACACAGGATGTGCAGGAGATGGGAATTTCACAATGCATCTGCTAAGTAGGCGTTTGCTGTCTGCAAACTAATCCTCATGAGGCTCCTTATGGATCCATTACAGTAGATGCTGCTCTGAGGAAACTCCTCTTATGGTCAGCACAATTTGCGATGGGCATAGTTCTAGAACCTCCATAAAAATGCTTTGTGGCCTCCAAAATGTTTGTTTCTCTTATCAATGCCGCCAATTTTTCAGGTTTTTGGGGTCTGCTTGGTTGGTTGGTGAACCATTCAGCCCTTCAAAAAAAAGTTTTTCCACTTCTCAGCTGGTGCTTTGACAACAACAATAATACTTAATTTATATAGAGCTTTTCAAAAGCACTAACATAGCGAATCTGTGTGTGTGTGTGTGTGTGTGTGTGTGTGAGTGTAACTGTGATGACCCGAATCGTTAAGAAGCAGGTAGGGTTGGGGGCCTAATCAACCTACCCTGCCATATAATGCAAAACAAACTATCACACAATACTAATGAATAATTTAGATACAAATAATGACCTGAAATAAGTGCTGTATTCAAACAATTATGGCTATGACAGATAATATAATTTTTTTGGGGGAAACTCGAACGCTGAAATATGACTGTAACTGCTCTGTTTTCCTAAATTAATGGCATGCTGAGTTTTTTCAGTGTTTTGTTCATGTCAAACATTGCAGTTTGTAATGTGAACAGTAAAATGATTTCTGACAGGATCAAATGTATGAATGGTGTTGAATAATTGATAACAACAGAGAGCTCCTATTGACGGACAAGCATCTCTAATGGATCCTGTGGCACTGTGAAGAAGAAGACAAACATGCACGTATATACACACCATCGCTCCCAAACACACTGAACATACCCTACATTACCAGACAGCTTATTGTGAGTGTGTGTGTGTGTGTGTTTTTTGTCTGTGTATGTGTGTGTTTGAGAGAAAACACCTCTGTGGTGGTTTCTGGGTTCTCTTCATTAAATCCTGCAAATCTTAGTTGCTGGGAACCCAGATATGCCAGCCTTGGATGATTAATGATGTTATACATCATGTGCTCTGTCCTCTATAAAGAGGACAACGTAACACACTGTATTTTACTGCTTTGAGAGTCAACTCATATTTATAAGTATATATATCTCTCTTATATGACCTGACATTGTCACAATTGATGACAGCATTCCACATATTATTGATTTACATTCTCCCATGTTGTTTTGGTGGATTTATTCTGCTTAATCATGCACATCTAATCTAAAAAAAGGTTAATTTAAACAACTGTATTTAATATGCATATATTGCACAACACAAGATATACATTTATGCAGAATAAATACATTCATTGTGAACTTCACAGTAAGGATGATCGAGTAGTTACAACCCCCGCCCGGCAGTGTCGCAAGAGTGCACTTTTATATTCTCCACGTCGAGGAAAAAAACAGGCGCTGTTTTTAAACTGAGGCAGTCGGCAGATCCTCGGGTATTTTTGACAGGCAGGTGTGGCTGCGCCGTCGGTTCCTGTTGCTAACGTTTTGGAATGCTGAATTTAATGTTACTTGATGTGATTTGATGTCTGTAAAGCTACGTGCATCAAGACCTTAAGATATCTCACAGGTAACAACTATATATACATCTTTTTAAATATTTTGTAACGTACTGTTAATCTTTAATAGCTAACGTAACGTTAGCCAGCCGTGATTCCAGACAGGGATTGGCAGCGTTTTTTGGATTAACTGGTTCCAAGACAGAATAATGACATCGACCTTTAGAAATACCCTTTACGTTATTATTTCAACATTTAGGTGATCATCGTAACAAATAGTTTCAAAACATTTACTTTACAGACGATTGTAATTATTTGTTACATATAAGCATGTTCGTATACATATCGCTTACGTGTGAGTGTTAAAGTAGTCTGGAACAATTGAAATCACTATCTTATGATCGTATGAACTTCAGAGCCAGACACGATGGAGACCTCAGTAGTGAACCTGTACGACAAGTTCCTGAGTCATGTGGACAGTCTCAGCGAAGGCGTCGAACCACGTAAGTCTACACAGCTTTTACTTCGGGACCAGAAAACCCAATCATTAACCACTATTAAGGTTGGCATTGTCTTCACTGTTTGGCTCTGAAATAATGGCCAAAAGTACTTGATAATAATGTTCCAGTTGCTGCACCTACATGTTGACAATTGGTTTGAACTGATAACATTGTGTGAAATTGCTACCCTAGAGAAAAGTGCGAGATGGAATGTACCGGGAAAATATCTGTGTGTGACTGTAATGTAAGCAAGCTAAAGACGAAATGGTCTGTGGGGTAGGGCCACAATTTACATTTGCAAGAAGGTGGCATAATGGAGAGCATTTCCATTAGAATGACTTTTTGTTTCTCTTTTTTTTTTTTATTGCTATGCTAATGCAAATTTGTCATTGGTTTTATAAAGGTCAATAAACAAACTAGTATCTATTAAATGTATTGGGGTACCATACAGACATGGAAAAAACAACAACTAACCTTTCTACTGCTACTTCTGTCCATGTTGTTTAGAGTTTATCCAGATGGCGACCAGCTTTGAGGCGTGCCGTAAAAAGTGGCTCCAAGCGGATGAGGCGCTGGGCTCCTGTAAGGAGGTGCTGGCCAAAGTCGAGACGGACAGAGGGTCGTTGGAGGTCAAGCTGAAGCACGCTCGCAACCAGGTGGATGTGGAGATCCGGAGGCGGCAGAAAACTGAGGCTGAGTACGAAAAGCTGGTGGGTACTTTCTCTTTCTGGTGGCCTCTCTTCCGAGAGGCTATTTAATGCTTAGGATAGTTTTTGTCTAACCTAACCACCAGACTTCCCTGACTTATAGAATGTGTTGATTCCCTTGCCTCAACTAAGTATGATCGTGATATATCTCTTGATGAAGGTCGCTTCTAACAGGTAGGACAATAACTCAACCCATTTGCACTGCACACTTTCGTCCCTTCTGCTCGTCTTCAGGAGCGTCAGCTGCAGCTGATTCGGGACCTGTTGATCTCGGAGACCCACAGCAGCAGTGTCCACCTGAGTGAGGAGCAGAGGAATGCCCTGGCCTTCCTCAGCGCCCACTCCCAGGCGGCCCAGTCCGCCAAGGGCAACGTCAACACCAGCCACAGGTCAGAGCCTCCTGCCTGGGTCTGGACAGCATGTTCAGCCTGGCTTGTATTGATGCACCCACACACCCACACAAGCTATGGGGAAGTGGGTACTACATTGTAATACTTATAGTGGTCAAATACAGAGAAAGGTACATTTTACAAATTGTTATTAACTTTTTGATTTATATGTTTTGTGAATTACAATAAAGTGATTTGAAGGTATTCTATCCTGCTTCTATGTATCAATAAGAATGTGCTCTAGAATGCACTAACCCATACAACTGTGAAACTGAAACGTATCTCTAACCCCACGATAAAAGATAACATCTCAAAGTAAAAATGATTCAAATAATCGGTCACAGAAAAAGCCCCATGGCTGTTAATCGTCAAATAGATTCTAACTCCCTTGCGGCCTTCCTTCCTTCACGTTACAGGTTAACCACCATTGATGAATCGGCCTCCATGCTGTCAGACATTAGCTATGACCAAACGGATGACTCTCTGGTATGAAAAAAACTTTTGTAATCATTACCATGGTTCATTTGTACGAAATATAAATCCTTTGTAACTGAAATCAGACATATATCAAGACCACATCCTTTTTTGTAGCTTTTATACAGTTTTTAAAACCTTTAAAAGTTAGAAAACCTTTTCTGTTAGAAAACCCAAGTCCATGTCCATGTTCTTGTGTCCTTGCATAACTGCAAGTTGTTGTTCAACTTTGATTTGTGGATCAGAATTTCAAGCCTTTATTATCTTCGTACAACCCCTCAGGACTGGGACTCCTCTGTCATTAGGACTGTGAAGCTGAGGAAACGCCAGAAAAGGGTGAGTGCAGCTTTAATTCATCAATGACTTTCTGTGAGGACGTCCTTGTTGTCTGGGGTTTAGCTCTTTCTTTTGGGTGTAGTTTGGAATAGTCCCATCATCTGGGGAAGTGGCCTCCATAATTCTCCCATTTGATTTCATATCCCCAGCGGTCCTCCAGACAACTCCTAGATCCTGTGAAGAGACCTCGCTCTTCAGGGCGCAGAGACCCAGACAGGGTAAATACTGACCTCTGCTGGTGGAACCTGCTCTACTACACCTGCATCGAATGGTTCCATAACCTCTATAACATGTGTCGGAGAACGTCCTAGTTTAAATCCAACAGAAAGTAAACTCGCCTTGCTAATTGTTTCTATGTAATGTGGTTCCTGTACATTGAATGTGTTTGTTCATCAGGTGAATGAGTCGGTGGTAACCAAGACGACAATCACTGTCTCTGCTAACGGTGGCCCTGTGGAGGCCGTCTCCACCATTGAGACGGTGCCCTACTACACCCGAAACAGACAGAAGAGTGGTGAGGACGTTTGCATAGGTCTCCATTCAATTACCTAGTTAAATAGAGCAGAATTCTCTATTCGACTTTGGAGATTTGTCGAGTACAGTTTAGGCGTCTGACCGTGATGCGTCTATAGCTGCTGCTCCAGTATGGCTGGATACCACTACCGACCAATCCGAGACCACCAGCGATGCACCCAGTATGCCGTTCACCGAGGCCCCACCCACTCCCAGAACCCCCAGGAACAACACCGCTTCCGGGAAGAAACATAACTTTGTTCCCAAAACGGTAATGCCTTCTCAGACATGTGCTGTGTTTATAATGCAAGCATACCGGTAACATAAGATATATACCGCAGCAAACCTGATCTTGGATTCAGCAGTCCTACTATTCATATACTATATTATATACTACGATACTATACATTACTGTACTATACTACTTGTAGCAAACCTGATCTTGGATCCAGCAGTCCTACTATTTATATACTATATTATATACTTCTATACTATACATTACTACACTATACTACTTGTAGTAAACCTGATCTTGGATCCAGCAGTCCTACTATTTCTATACTATATTATATGCTATGATACTATACAGTACTATACTACTTATAGCATAACTTGGTTGGAGACATTTACAGAGCCTGGAGGAGTTACGCCTTGTTTCAGTTTTTTTGTCATAACAGGAAATAAGGCTGGCAGCCTCCAGCAACACGATTGGTCAAAACAAAAAATAAAAGAAGGAAAGTGAACTCTGTTCACCCCTGATTTGAGCTGGTCTGTCATAAGACTTTGGATGTTAATCTGAAGTCTGTTTTGTGAGACTACAGCTAGCCTCATCTGTTCGAGTACAGTCCATGATGTCCCCTTCTGTACTTCACAGGTCATCAGGTCAGAGTTCTGCCAGCCTTGTGGGAGAAGGACCAAGTTTGGGAAGGTCTATCTCCGGTGCCAAGAATGCAGGGTGGTCACCCATCCAGAGTGTAGGGAGCAGTGCCCCCTGCCCTGCAACCCCATCGCCTGTAGCACCCCCCTGAGGACCACGGAGGTACTGCGCCTTGTGTCCTCCTTTGTATTACGGGAATGAAATCACATATTTCACATTGTCTTAGAATGGTGGTGGGTCTTTTTACACCCAAACTCAACAAGGCAGTTAGATGAACTAGATGTTAGTCTCTGTCTGCCACTTGATTCCTCATTGGTCATTGGTTTCACGTGACAATGTCGGCTGGTGCTTTATCTTTTATTGTGTGTGTGTGTGTGCGTCTTTTTTGTTTAGATGACACTGGCTGACTTTGCCCCCAGCACCTCCCCCATGGTGCCCGTCCTGGTGGTCTACTGCATCAAAGAGATCGAACGCCGGGGACTCAATGAGGTGACTCTTTATTTTAGTCTGCGTCATTTATGTCAATGACTAAAGAAAAGCACAAAGATGTTTATAAAAAGATTAAATAATGTTACCCTTATCACTAATGCATCCTGAAAAGTAAAAATAAAAAGTCTGTGGATTTTATTATTACAAACAAGAGCAGTTTTATTTTTCAGCTTCATTCACTGCGTTTGCTCCTTGTTTTGAAGGGCTTTTTCTGGTCCTTATTTAGTGAAACGGCACTAGAATCATTCAACCATTAAGCGTCCTGGTTCCCCCTCTGTGTGCAGGTGGGCCTGTACCGTCTCTCCGGCTCCGACCGCCAGATTAAGGAGCTGAAGGAGAAGCTGCTGAGAGGCAAGACTCTCCCGGCCCTCAGCAAGGTGGAGGACATCAACGTGATCACGGGCGTCCTCAAGGACTTCCTCAGGAACCTCACGCAGCCGCTGCTCACCTTCCA
Organism: Eleginus gracilis; assembly: GCA_025629765.1. Lineage (NCBI taxonomy): Eukaryota > Metazoa > Chordata > Actinopteri > Gadiformes > Gadidae > Eleginus > Eleginus gracilis. Next base: position 9,913,420 of record JAOSLM010000026.1, on the reverse strand, counting down.
CCTCAACAAGGCCTTCATGGAGGCTGCAGGTGGGTCCCTAGGGCGCGGCGGTCTGGTGGTCTGACCGCTAGCCCATCCAGTGTCCTGGGTTCAAACCACAAGGTGTACCCGAAGGCATCCTAAAAGTTACGGTGGATAAGAGCTTCTGCTCGATGACTAATTAGTAGTAAATAGTAATTCAATAATATTGTTCTTTTTTTTTTTCTTGGATCAGGGAATTCAAAAATAGAAAAGTGTTTCCTTTGGTCATCTGTGTAGTAAAAATCAAGCATGAGTTAAAAAATATATATAATACGTATACCACAGCAATTATGCATAGAAGAACAAAAGTACACTCTTGAGTCATACTATGGCGCAGGGTTAGTAAGAATGTCATTCATTTATTAATATATATATATTTTTTTTTATGTTTCTGCATCCAGAAATCCAGGATGAGGACAACAGCCTTGCTATGGTGTACCAGGCCGTCAGTGAGCTTCCCAGCCCCAACCGAGACACCCTGGCCTGCCTGATGATCCACCTGCAGAAGTAAGGGTCTATGCTCAGTGCCGTGTGAAGACGCTATGTACCTTTCCCTGTCAATAATCCCATGGTTCATTGCTTCACACAATCTCTTTTCCTTGTCAAACCTGAAAATTAACCATTTTGATATTCTCTATCAAATTAAATCAATCCAACCACGTTAGTCTAAAACCAAAATGGAGCTCTTTCTAAATCAAATGCACCTAATCCAGTAAAAGTAGGAAAAGCTGTGCCTCAACATCCAGGCACTCCATTGGATCCTCATATACCTTTCCTGCTTGCTAGGGTCACCTGTGGGGGCAGTATAGATCTATATGCACCTAAAGGCACCTGCAGTGTTAAAAGTATATGAGATTCTATCAGTTAGGCTTATCCTTCTAGTCTTGGTCTCTTATGTAATTTCTTTCTCCCAGAGTGTCCCAGTGTCCGGAGATCAAGATGGACGTGAACAATCTGTCTCGGGTGTTTGGCCCCACCCTGGTGGGCCATGCCCTGGCGGACCCCGACCCCATGACCATCCTGCAGGACACCAGCCGGCAGCCCAGGGTACGGACTGATATGCCCCACCACACGACACTCTAGATACTAGCCCTTGTAACTGTAAGTCAACAGGCTAGTGGTTAAGGTGTTTGACTCCTGTTTGGCTCAAACTCAAATGTCTGCAGGCGTACTGTGCAAGATGCCCAAGGCTTACCGACTCATTAATCGAATGACCCATAAATTACACATAAATAAAGGTGTACTCTTTACAATAAGGGTACAATACTGTCATTAACCATTAATTAACATTAGCAGGCATTATTATGAACTAATAAGCAACAGGTAATTAATATTTAGCTAATGGTCTAGTAACTACTTATGGACTTTTTCTACTTCTGATTTTCATGTTTACTAAGGTAATGGTTTTCATGTCATCTAAGGTATTATTGTTAACATTATTGAATAGGGTTAGGGTTGGGATTAACCCTTAAATAATTAATGTATAAATGAATATGTTTTGTTAACATGACTAGTCAGGGGTGCACATCATTTTTTTTAAGTGGAGCCAATATGTGCCGTGGCTCGAAACGAATGATAAGCGCAATGAAATGTGTGCTCCACGCACACACTGGAGAACTATGCAAAATCAGCTGATCGCAATGTTCCTTTTATGAGATATTAAAATGCTCTGTGTTGAAGCTGCTGCAGTTTAATAAAACCAAAAAACCCTGCTGTGCTTAAGAAGGCCATTGTTCAATATTTTTCCATTACCTTTTACAGGTGGTGGAGCGCTTGCTGAAAATCCCAGCGGCCTACTGGACCCAGTATGTTCCTCAAGAGAACATGTCCATGGACAACGGCTCACAAATGGACCTGTCCATCAATAGTGGTAATGTCTGATAATATTGATACTATTCACTTGAAAACATAACTCTGGGGAATTGGGTGGTATTTAAAATCTCTTTTTTTTTTTATGAAGGAAATGCCAAAAGTAGTCTAACGTCTTTTTGATAATTGCTCTTTATTTCATTAATTTTTTATTCAATCTTTTTATTTTTTAAAGAGGCTACGTAATCATTGATTGATGCATGATGGGTAATTCTGTATTTATCTGAACAATCAGTGAGCATCTTGGGGCCTGTCAACACACCGGAGCATCACATGTTGAGCAAAACGCCCTCTTCTGGCTCGCTGTCCAAGCGCATGATGCACACCCTCTCCAGCACCACAATGTAAGTCATCCATTCCCTCGTTCATTTGATATAAGGGCTGGGCGATAGGACAATGCATGTCGGACGTTTGAAAAATCTCGTTCAAAATCAAGACCTAGGCTTTGATATAGACATAGGAAGGATGCGTCGTAAATGGGCGTTACATATAGGCCATACTACTGTTTTATAGCACAGTGTAGGACTGTCACTATTTAGTAGGAAACATTCAGACTAGGTAGGATTTTGGTAGATTGGGCAACCTTTCAATTAATCATCCGATTAATTGCCCACAGCTACTACACAACATGCTTTTGTTTTTATAAATAGGACCTGTACATCGTCATGATACGTTTTATAGCAATGTCAATTTTTTGGGGGCTGTTTCTCTCCTTTTACCAAATCAAAACCTGTTAGTTAAGCTATTGTGCAAACAACTTTCAAATTTTCAGTTCTACTTTAGAAGTTACTTTGTGAATGTTTTGTTGTTGACTTAGATTTGGGACCAAGACTAAACCTGCCACTGCTACCTCCAACCGGCATGTCAACTTCTTTTCCTCCCCACAACTCAAGTGAAAGGGTGAAAAATTCATTTAACATACTGTCTTTTTATTATATTTCACATGCATTTACTCGCTTTACTATTCCCTATTTGCATACTCGTCTGAGAGAAAAAAAACAAAAAACTTGTGTTTGAATTTTTGAAGTGTTTATTACGGTTCATGTTTTTATATATGACGTTTTCTATGAAAATAATGCTTTCTGTGCCTTGCAGTGTTTTTAAAAGCTTTGATTGCCTGCGCTTTATTGATCCAGATGGTTGTATTTACTTACTTTCAATCAACTCATAAATGTAGGTTCCGATGTGTCTTAAATTATGCAACTGTACCGTATGCGCATCTTGTTCCATGTGGTTGTCATCACAGAACCAAAGATGTGTTGGTATTTAAAAAAAGAAATGCAGCAGGATTAAATGAAGAATCAAAGAAGTATTTCTTGTTCCCCAGTCTGCATGTCGCTTGTGATGGAAATCAGTTGCCATATAATTTTCTTCAAAACAGATTACATTTTTTAGCTAATGTTTGCTTTTATATTTATGTCGCGTGCATCCTAAATCCTGTGCACAACCTCTGCACATAGATTATGAAATTAGATTTTCTTTTTTCTTTTTTATGTTTTTGTCATGCAAACTAACACTGAATGGGAACGATTTCCTTTTGGCACTAGAATAATCGGTGTAAATACATATTTTCCTTCACAATGTGCCACAAGAGGATGCTATTGCACCATCTTTTATATATACATATATATCCTCTTTGTAAAGGACGCCTCCTTTCTTTTTTTTTTTTTTTTTATATGAAATACTACTACTACTACTACTACTACTGTGATACCCCTGATGACCTGTATACTGTGTGTTAAGTCCCACCAAAGGGCCATGCCACTCTATAAAAAATGAAGTGTTATTCAAAAGACCTGGACCTTTTTTATTTTCAAATTTCAGTCCCTGGGGTTTGATTGCTTGAGACGTTGAAGGTGTTGTAAAACGACTGGGCCATTGTAAAATAAGTACTAAAAATGCAAAAGATTGCACGGTAAACCTTATTTTCACAGTTTCTAAATGGTGATTTTCCTCACTTCAGCCTCCTCGCTATGGAGTCTGTGTCCCTTGAGGCCTGTCGGCATTTGTAGAGGGAGCGTTTCATTTCACAAATTCACTGAATTTTGGAGGATTACCAAAGCAAATGCACTACCTTTTATGATGGCACACAACCCAATTTGACTATTAATATCATCACTGTTATGTTCTATTCAAACAGAGGGTTAGAATTGTCCATAACTGTATGACCGAAGGAGGGTTATATTTATCCTGTTGTGTTCTATGTCTCTGGTGGGAGGACCCTCTTTGCTCACCCATTGCCGTTTCCTCCGTCATGTGGACTCAATTAAGATGCATTCCTGCTTGAACTCAAAGGGAGATCAGACAACGGGCCACATGGAGTTCAAAGCACGACATAACAAAGACCTGCTCTTTTGTCTCAGCGGGTTTCTTCACTTTCCAGACAGTCGCATGTAGCAAGAACCATGCTTCAGTTGTGAAGCAGGGAATACAAAAAATATACAGTAACAAAAGTAGGTCTACAACATCAGAATCATGTGTTAACCTATTAACTATTGTATATGGAGTATCAGTCTTCATATGGCAACTAAACGTTATTCGTGGACCACCATTAGTCTTCATTTTCCCTGAGTGTATCGAGTGTATTGGTCATTGTTATTCCCTATATAAAAGGGTGGCCACGTAATCCAATACGTCCATACCGCTGGATGCTAATGCAATTTTGGCGCTTTGTTCGAACACTTATTACAGCCATCTCCTTCATCTATTGTGTTTCAAACGGTTAGGCTTTTGCTGCTGTGAAAAGTGGTGAACTCTAGGCCTCCTACAGCCAGAAAAGAGTAAGTATTCACGTTCACCAAAATCACACCAAAGCAAGGCAACGCGCTTCCCAGATGTGACCCTGGCTGTCGAGAGTATTTTTTTTTTCTCCCCAAACAGTAGGCCTATATTCTCTTTCATATTCCCCATCACAGCTGTGTGTAGACCTACTTGTACGGCAGTGGGAAAACGGCCAATCAAAAGACTTTGACTTTCAAATCAACATGAATAGTTTATTAGCCTGAGAGAGCGTCCCCTAGTGTGTGGATGTGGCCCCTCACCGGGGGGATTATGTGTTTATTTATACTTTACTACTGACGGAGCCCTGTACGTTCAGCAGCCCCAGACATCAAACAGCTGTGTAGAACTGTAGCTCTACATCCCATAATGTCTCTGTGTGCCGTGATGGAGCACTCCCGTGCCGTGGGAATACCAGGACCAAATGAGTAACTCGTCCAATTAGGAGCTGTTAAATAAATTACTGTGTAAACTCGTAAACACACGATAACGTGATTTTAAATCTGGCTTTTTTAGGACGTGGATTTCATGCAACTATATATGAAAAATAATATGAATAATGTGTTTGGAAGCTGGATAGGCTTCTACTGGTGAAACATTATACTCAGTCCTACTGAACTAGGTCAGAGAGAAAGGATGTTTTTGTTCCCATTCAAGGTTAACATTAGTAAAGGGTAAAAATGTACATGAATAAACTTCAGGCATCCTCTTGTGGTAGAGGTGCTAAGAAGTTAACCTTGACTCCCAATTTGGTGCAGAAAAACCAAACATAGAATATTACGTTCCCCCTGTGAAACACGGAGGTAGGCCTACCTTGTTTGGAGATTGACACATGCTATTGATGGCTGTTGATGTTTTAAAATGATATTAAAACAAAGCCTGTGAACCTTTTAAAAAATAACAAAGACCAATTGATTATGTTGCATAATCCCGGCACCTCCTCATAAACCATTCGACATATCGGTTTGGAAACAAGCCAGGTGTGAAACCATCTAAAATGGTTTAGTTTTTTCTCCCCTGACACATTGCCAGTGAATAATGTGATGAAAAACGATCAATATGTCCTTTCATCTGTGGAATTAAATACTTAAGACTGGATATCAAACAAAGTGGACCTTCAAAACCTAACAATAAGCTATCATGAAATGAAAGTTCCCTTCAATCACCCACACACCCACATAAATCCAGTGTGTTAC
>JAOSLM010000026.1:8646126-8656912 GCA_025629765.1 Eleginus gracilis | reverse complement strand
CACACACACACACACACACACACACACACAGACACACACATTTACTGTGTGTTTGACAGAAGGTGAGGGAGACCAAAGTGGAGAGTAGCGATATGAAAGGAGGAGGTGACGACGATGATGATGCTAATGATTATGATGATGATGAAGAAGAGAGAGGAAGACAGTTAATCACTTGTCATTAACTCTGAGGAGAAGGTCAGATGTCAACTCCCCTCGCCAACCACCTCGCTTGACCCCAGGAGCCGTTAAGTGGCGTCAGGCCCCTCACTCTCACAAGCGCTACCGTGACTACCGGCACACCATGCAACCCTTCTGAGCGCCCACCGACCGGCTCCAACCTCGCTATAAATAAACTCTAAAGTTCTTTGGTTCTGGATTTTCTGTTTAGTTTCGGATCGTTTTTATAACAAAACACAGACAGGACATCTTTTCGTAGTGGATCAGAAAAACGTTCTTATTCAACCTTTATCCAACCAGCTGAGTCTCATGAGGATTCTCTTTCCCAAGAGCCGCCAGCCCAAACACAAAACAAGTGCAACACCAACGACCCAGATGGCTGCGTTGCTGGTGTCCAGCACTGCCTGAAACACTGTGATCCCCTCTGGGTCTCTGCGTTTCCTCCGGCACGGTGGTTCGGTGTCACTCCAGATTGGTGTCATTATGGGTTAGCATAGCGCTAAGCAGCTGTCACAACCAGTTAGCGCTGTCACTGAGCGGGCCGTCCAACGTCTCTCTCTCTCTAATCACCTCTTTCGCCCGGGGGAATGGTTCTACCACTTCAGTGCGTGTGCAGTGAGGAGGAGACGGACAAACAGCGAGTGATCCTAACAAACAGCAGGAAACATTTATCTGCTGTGGCGTCACCTCGATTTTGTGGAGAACTTGAACAGCTAAACTGAGGTTTAGATTGTTACTGATCGCCTCGTTTGATCGTTGTCAGACTCACCTAAAAGTCACTTTAGATAATAGCAGTAATAATAAAATGAAATCATCATTTTAGAAATTAGGCTTGATTTTTTTATTTGATGCATGTATTATATTCAATATTTATATTTTTTGGTAATGTATTTGCCTTTCAGTTTTCATTTATACAGAGGTAAAAAGGTTTACTGCAAGTCTAATCGAGTACATTTAATTTATATTGTCTAATAGTAATGAAAATATATTGTGTAAAGGCAGTAATTAATTAATTAAGCTGATAAAGTGTATTTATTATTCATATTACCTATCAGGTTATTTGAACAAATTGGAAAAGTAAACACATTGTTGTATGTTTTATAACATAATTAATATTATTAATCCTAGATTTTAATTATGAATCTCATTAATCACATATTAATCCACACAGAGACAGCAACATCAGCATAGATGATTGGTATGGTGTTTTGCTCAAAGACAAACGAGCATGTCTACTCTTTCTCAATAAGTGTCAATACATTTAGTATCTAGTTTATTTGAGATCATGCCTTGAGTGCAACCGATACAGACAGTAGATACGGAGTGATCAATCAAGTTCAGTACTTAGTAGGGAAGAAATTACTTTATAATTAAGTATTATTCGTTTTTACTCGTTTTACTTTAATTGTTCCCACACAGGCCCACCACTAATGAGGCAGTAGGTATTTCTTTCCGAATGAAGAATAGTTTATTTGAGTATTTATTGGCTTAGATATTACATTTTTTGTTTTACGTTTACACTTTTATTACAGCCTTTCCCAGGTGAGGCTGGGAACATTAAGGACATATAATAAATTCCAAGATCTCCAAGTGCCAAGAAGCAATAAAAATTATAAATAAAAAAACATAACGTTTTGTTTTATAACAAAGCATTTTCCATGTGAGGCTGAAAACCACCAAGCAATATTGGAACAATTGCATTGCGAGTCTCCAAAACAAACTATGAAAACAATCTATACATCAATCAGAAACAACTGTTTATTCGTATTATCTTTCAATAAATGAATAAATTATAAAGACAGAATGTGGCATCAGTGAAGTTTAAATTCAAAACATTCCACATGTATTAAAAACATGTATCAAAATGCTTTGTTGTGATTTCCCATGACATTTGTAGACATTGAAATATGAACATCTCCTACGCAAAAGCCTAGAACCCATCGCCTAGGTCAGTTTGATCGTAGCTCACCGGACTGTTTGAGCGCGGAGGTGATGCGAGCGGCGGTCCAGAGGATGCTCGTCACAGTGGAGAGCAACAGCAGACGCATCGGGACGGCCTGGTCGAGCTCCCGCCTCACACCCATGGGCAGGGCATCGGGCACACTCCAGGGTTGGTAGTCTGAAGACGGTTAATAATCCAGAGTCTCCCTCTCGACAGACGGAGGGAAAAGAGCAGTGAGAAAATCCCGGAAGAGGGAAGGAGAGTCCAGGGAGACGTGGGAGAGGAGGAGGAGAGAACTGCCCCTTTCACCCACGAGGAGAGGTTGAGGTGAAGATAGGAGTGGGGTGCACAGGAGCGAGAGCGAGATTCACCTCTGTCGCTGGCACTATCGAAACATACGGTTTATGTGCCACCCACCTTAAAATTAGAGCCAAACAATCTGCACTTATCCGATTTCTCTGTTAACTCTTTAAAGGCTGTTTAACGCTTTATGGGCTGGTTCAACTCTCTAAAGGCTGTTTTTACTCTTTATGGACTGTTTTAACTCATAATATACAGTGTTTAAACTCTTTATATGCTGTTTTAACTTGTTATTTTCTCTTTATCGGTTGTGTCCTAACTCTATATAAGCTCTGCTTTAACTCTTTATGTACTGTTTTAACTCTCAATGAATGTTTTTTTATGGACTTTAATGTTGTTTGATTGTGTTGCTATAACTCTTCATGGACAGTTTCAACTCTTGAACTTCAGTAGTTCCTAAATCCATTTCTGTATTTTGAACTGCATTTTAACTCTTTATGGACCGGTTTAATTGGTTTGGAGCCTTTCAAGTCTATCCGGGTTTAAGGGTCTTGACATCTTCATGTAATTGTCGTCAGGCTATCACTTCCTGTATGAGCAGGAAACAGGATGTGTTGATTGGACTGGTAGTTCGATGGAGGTTGGAGGATTTACGGCAGAAGGCGATGCTCTCGATACCACAGGGATTTCTCCCAAAATAAAAATCTCTTTACCTCCCACCATCTGCTTTATCTTTCCCTCTCCCTCTCGTTCCTTCTTAGATGTATGTCTGTCAGAACTGCGTTTCAGTAATTAAATTAGAGTTTTATTGAATTGTGTGTAAAGCCTAACTGTATTCTATGCAGGAATAGTTTAGTATGTAAACAGTTAGGCATTATCTTATCCAATAAGACATGCTCTTGGTCTCTATGTGCATCGCATCCCCATCTTAACTATAGAACATACAGCACAAAATAAACTATGGTGACAGGATTTGTGTAATCCCTAGCTGCTTCTACCACAAGATGGAAAAGGCTTGTCTTTGTATTCGACCTGCTCTGCTCTGCAAAGGGTATGGAGGTGGAAACAGAGGTTGGTACGAGGGGCTTCTTTTGGACATTAACTCTGGTAAAGTCATCCTAAGGCCACGAAAAACAATCATTAACAGGAGTTTCCTAGCGGGAAAGCCCTGGCCTGAGTAGGTCATTGCCCTCTACTGGCCACAAGAGGGATAGCTTCGATGGGCCCCTGTTCACCGTCTTCTTATTGCCCTGTTCCTGACTCTATTAATAGTTATACACAAGGTTAGTATTCTTTTTTTTATGTCTGGTATATTAATGAATTATTCCTGAGTCTTACTTCAATACCCTGGTTGCATGTTGTAAAAAACGTTAGTTTATATTAAAAAAGCAAATTTTACGGATAGAAAAACTTCGCTAAACTTGTGAAAATTTGCCATTTGCTCTGTTTATTTAAGGATTTTTGCCTGGTGTATTTCACAAATTCTTCCTTAAAAATATAAAATAAGAGTAGATATTTACCCCCTAACATACAGTATACAACAGAAAATAGGCAATAACTATAAACATTTTATATCACAGTGAGTTATATGACCTATTATTTGACTGTACTGGAATGTATAGTAAGGAGACTAGATTTGGTTCAGCTGGGACTTCAGGACCCTCTGCCTCCTGATCACTCCCTGCCTCTGTCCCTCTGTCTGAATCTGAACCCTCCTCTTCATCCCTCACATTCATCTTATTTTCCTTCTTCTTCATCACTTATTTCATCTCCTTCTGTGGCCTTCTCCTGCTCTCTCACTATAGGTCTACTGTCTTATTTGTCCTTTCCCTCCTGTGCACTTCTCTACATTTTCTTTTTTTTTATAATATACCCACTTTTAGCTTTCCTTTTCATTTTCTATCATGCTTGACAGTGTCCAGCTACTCTAGCCTGCATGAGTCATTACATTAAAGTACACTGTATGGCCATGTAGGCCTACTACTTAATCAAATTGTGTTTTGTATTTCCCCAATTGATACAGTAAAGGACGTGCCTTGGTTTAATATGTGCATCCTCATTGCTGTGATATGAGAGAGTAAGTTCATGGTATACGCCTAGTAGGTCGGTTACAGCCTATCAAATATAAATGCGTTATCTCCTAGCTAGAATTGTGTAGTGTTGTAACTTCGCCCCAACACGGGGACCCTTTGTTAAACGTAAGTGGGTTCAAATTTCAGTTTTTTTATATATTTTTTATCAAGCCTCTCTCGTCTTGAATAAAATCAAAAATAATCGAGGCAAAATGCTTCAACACACAATGAGCGAGCGTTTCACTTTGGGCTTATTAATGGACTGGCCGTTATTGCTGATGCTCAATCTCCTTTAGCATACATTCAATTATTAAAAACAATTCAAAGTTGAATTGGTGTGTTTAAACTTTACCAGGGGAAACTGACATTACCTTCAGATGCTCAGGACAGGCAAGTCTTTCCACTCTTTGCCGGGCAGCATTGCACGGCATTGTGTCACGGCGGTGTGCGCACCGCATGCGTTCGATGCAGGGCCGTGGTTAAGTATTTGAGGGGCAGGGGCCTAAGATTATATTATACACCTTTGGTTCATTATTGTTTGTTTCAATGCTTTGAGAGGCTTGTGGACATAGTGGCAGTTTATTTTTCATGAGTACAGTTAAATAATAGGGGGGCCGCAAGGCTCTAAAGTTGGGCTGCTGCTGCTGCCCCCCTTGCCCCCCTGTAGATCTGCCCGTGATTAGGAACGATACTGACAGGGTTGGTATGGAAAACCTAGAACAGAGACGCACAGGGCATATTTTGGATCAACAGACCAAGGACGTCTGAGGTACAAGTTGAAAGTCGTCTTTTATTGCACAATAAAAGATCACACATACCAAGTTGTGATGATGATATTGGTCCACATGGGGGAAACCGAGCTAGCGCTAGCTACAGAGCTAGCTACAAACAAAAAAAAAAAACGGAATAACCCACCACACAACAGTTTTTAATTCACCATCGAAGGTTGTACGTCTGGATCAACCAGGTATCGTCGTTAGTGTCGTGTAGCAATGCTGCTGGGTCAATGTTAATAGCAGTTAGCAGAACGGTTCGGATGAGGTGGTTTACAGACAGACATTAACGTAACTCAACTTGATACTGACACAAAATAATAGTTCAACCATTTGCAGAGTGTTGGTGGCAAGTTTGGCAAGTGTTTTTATTTCTCTCAGTATATTATTCTATAGTGTGATACGCGTGTCATACATGCTGTTTGCCTGTTTTACCATTTTAACTTGTTTTCTGCTATGAAAAGTGACCCTGTGTCAGACTGTAGAGAGAAACTGCTTTGAATACCGTCAACAACACGGCAGTTTTCTCTGTTAGACGGTGGGCTTCATGAGACTACCCGAATCCCAATCGCAAAGTCGAAACCGAATCAAATGTGTAAAAAGTGCATTCGAGTAATGGACCTGGAGTGTTACTCCTTTGCTGCTGTGGAGGAAAATAATACGCTAAATATTATATACACAAGAAATAGTATTCATGAAGACATGTAGTAGTTTCCCCTGCAACAAACTTTTGAGGGTGGATCTTTCTACGGTACAGCCCACTATTAGTAATACATGTAATACATCTTGAGACGGTTTAGCCCTAGGTCCTGGCAGTTTGGGATCAGCGGGTTTGGATTTTCCCTAACAATCAATTATTTCTTAAACTTGGAACATGAAAAATATTTTGCTTGCATGAACGACATCTGTTCTTGTTAAATACTAATCTTCCAATTAATGTGCATACAATAACAAAAACAAGCTTGATGTGATTCATTCATTTTGTACAACGTTAGATTTCAGTCAAATACTGGTTTATATGACAGGCTAATTTAACTAACCCCTCCACCTATGTGTTAAGTTCAAGTTCATCACAGTTAAGTTCATCACACTTTGACTGCTTGTCAGAACATGTAACAAGGATTGGTGAAACATTAGCAGATTTCATCTGCAATATTTTGAAATCAGATTTGTGACCAGAGAAACATCTGCATTACTTTATGTGTTGAGGCTGAAGTAACATTTGAAGTGTCATGAAAGGAGTTACAGGAGAAGAGCCAACAATCAACACAGCCAAGACAAAAAAAAAGATAATATATGGCATAACAAGACTTAGACTGTTGTAAAAAGAAACTTGACCTGTGAATGTTATACTCGTTCTTTCACACCAGAGCAAACAAGTAACAAAACATTGGGTGCGTGAGTGGGCTGTGGAATTATGGAGGATGGTGTTTTTGTCTGTTAAAAACATAGAAAACAAACTGAAATCTTTTGGAACGTTGTTACCGAATCGCTTGATATTTAGACACACAAAAACTCAAAAGATCCAATTCTTAATTTGTATGCATACAACGTGTGCGTTGCTTAGCTAGATGCTACTTGTAGAGACCTGGTTTAGTCCTTAACAACTGCAGATAAAACATGAAATCATCAGTGCCATCCCAGCCAGGGAGATCCCACCTCCCAGCAGTGAGAGCCACTGTGCCATTGCCAGGCTGTTACACAGTCGATAGAGACTAAAGGGACTTCAGAGGCACTGCTGTTACATATTCTCCTTTGTGCTTCAAGGCCGATTGATTAGAATTCCAGATCAAACTTTTAAAAGGCAACGTGGGCGACACAAGAGCCTCAATGAGAGATTTGGGACTAGGGCACCAGAATACTACCAGGTCACTTCCACCCCTCTGGTTGGTACTGCCCATGGGCAAGGCTGTGTATGCATGCATCTGATGGGTAACTCGGGATCAACTAAACTTGATATAATAATTTCCAATATGAAGACGTAACAAAGTGGCTATATAAAGCTAGCTAAATAAGGCATGTGACGTGGAGTATATGAAATCTAAGAAACAAAAAACATATTTGGTGAAAATTTGGCAAAGCAAAAAAAATAAAAAGATAAAGTGTACAATAAATTATATGTAGCCACATTATTGTGACAAGGCAACAATAATTGTGTCATATTTTTTTTGATTTTTTAAGGTGTCTTTCGGGGGCGAGAGAGATAAAATACACAGCTCAGTAATAATAATAATAATAATGTCCAGGACAGAACTGTGTGTGTGCACGTGTGCGCATGCAAGCACACAAGCACACAAACAGAAAGGCGCGTCAACACGTGCCCTAACAAAAAAAAGGGGAAAGAACAGACAGTACATTGACAGGTAAACATTCATCAAAATATACTGTGCAAAAATGTATTCATTTACAGGTAACAGAAGAGAAAAAAACAGGCCTACATCGTTTAAAAAAGAACAACACTGACGTACACCCCCCTCCCAAAATACATACCCTGTCATGAGAGCAAATAAAGCCTATGATTTGTCTTAATGTAGAGTGTTGCATCCCACAGAGGACAACATGGTTCCTCACGGACACACCATGGAAGTCACGCCATCGGTCGGTGGACCATCAAGGCCAGCAAACGCAGAGTGAATGAGGAGAGTTTAGAAAGCAATATACAGCCATGGATGGAGATGGAGTGGCACCTTTCGTCCTTGCGTGCGGATCTAGGGGAACTCGGGAGTTTAATTATTAGAACGCTATTCGTCTGCCTCCTCTTCCTCTCTCCCTGTCCACTGGCTTCTCACACTCTTCCCGTTGAGACAAACGGCTGAATACGGACACATCAGATTTTCCAAACAAACAATTTACGTGAAATACAACATTACATGTCTCTTGACAATGCTTCCAACGCCTCCACCTCTGGACCCAACCACCCAATAGAACCGCTTCTACTGGGATCCTCTCCCCTCCCCCTGGCTGCTTATTGGACAGTGTGTGATGCCGTGTGTTGCCTTTCAAACAGGAAGTACATTAATTAGGGCCTGGTAACAGGACCAACAGGGGTTCAAAGTGACTATGTGTTGCAAAAATGTACAAAAACATCTTTAGACAAACATAATGAAACCAAATAATCTCAGGATTGTTCTCAGCACCCATGTCCGATCAAACCCTTTCAGGTAGTTTATGGAGTCATATTTTAGTATCTTAGTTTGGTTTCTTCCTTGTTCTCTCCTGGTTCTGTGTCCTAGACATGAGATCAATGACCTTTTCTTTTGAATGCGGCCACACAGCAGCAAGGTGGCTTCAAAACAAGAACATTGTGAAAGTGAAACTAAAGTGAAATCTGGGTGACGGCTTGGTTTAACGCAAGATACAACATTCATGCCCGGGATTGTTTCATCCAACTTGTAGCATTCTAACACTGATACAACATGACCCTACTGTTAAAAGGTGGACAATACAAATACATAATCAATATCAAATGATCGTTATTCCCAACGTTAACATTGATATCGTCTCGGAAATTAAAAGGGGACAAATTCTTAAGATTTAAGTTACATGACAGGAATATTTGGGAACTGATTAAATTGATGGACCCTCCATCTTGTTGTTTTCAGAACAATTGAGAACCCTAATCCTATCATATTGGCCACCAACCAACCAAATGAAAATAAGTCCCAGTCACATGACCTAGAGGTCCTTAGCTCCTCCAACTCTATTAAAGCCTACGGCTAGTTCAACATGTCGCTCAGACCACCAATGTGTGCAAGGGAGAGCAGGGTGAAATACTCTGAGCATCAGGACCTTTCTCATTCTCCTGCAGTCCAACTCAGACATGTTCATTTTCTTCAGGGTGGACGAGTCATTAGCGGAATCTATAGGAATCTACACACACCTCTTCATGTATGTGTAGATTCCTGTATATGATGCAACATCCATAGGGAACTCATCGATAGGGATCTGCAAATACCACTTCATCTATAGTTATCGGCAGATATGTTAAGATAATGAGGTTTCTGTAAAATAAAATCTGGACTCAGGACTCATACAACCAAGTCAATTTGGAGCACAGGATGAACGACAGAATTGTGCGCTATACGGGAGGTCTGACTACAACTGCTCACCATCCTTCATCTACCTGTAGGCCTCCGTGAGGAAGATGTCTATCCCCTACCTGTCTCTGTATCTACTGTCTAACCCTGACCTGTCCCTTAATGAACGGTCTCTGTATTCACTGTCTAGCGCCCAAATTGCTCCTTAATGAATGGTCTTTTTTTACTGTCTAACCCCTACCAGCTCCTTAATGAACTGTATTCAACGCAAGTTTTCTTTGGATGAAAGGATGTCTCCAAAATGACTCAATTGTTGATTGTAACTATTTCACCCCTCACCCTGAGGTAAATACATCGTCTGAGTAGGACCACATGTTCAGTCAGTTTCCCTCCCAACCAACGGCCCAGGTCTCCATGTCTGTGTAGAAGCTCGGTGTCCCACCATTGTGTGCCCGGTTGGAACATCCTAACCTCCCAAAGTAGATCAACAAGACAGCAGCTCACATCACTACGATACTATTCACACACCAATACTGAAGGAGAGGCGGGAGAAGTTTGTTTACACTCTGCACCAAGAGAAAGACTGACAGACCAGTTTGTCCTCTGTAGGAGCACTAGAGAGGTGGGGTGTGGGGTACTTATAGGTGTACAAACATGTCATATAGAATCATACCAAGTCCTCATGATCATTGTTACAAAGTCTTTCACATAAACATCGACGGACACGACACAAACTTTACACTGCAGTCAAGGAGGAGCGCCGAGAGAGGAGGTGAAGGTGGAGTCGCTTGTACTCCTTCGTTCCCTTGTTCTCTTCTGTTCTCCACTAGCCCTCCTCTCCTTCCATATGTCTGTCGGGCTCACACACCTCCTTCTCCACCTCCTCCCGGGTAACAACCGCTCCCGCCGCCACCTCTCCTCCTTCCAACTCCTCTCCTCTCCTCATCTCCACTCCTGTCTCCACCTCCTCTCCTCCCGCCTCCGCTCTATGCTCCCCAGAGCAGCCCCCTGTTGGAGGGGGGTTTGGGGGTTGAGGTTCCCGGGTGATTGGGTTCTGGCTGGCCGTGGGGGGGTCAGATAGCGAGGGGGGCGAGGAGGAGGGGACTAAAGACGAGGAGGACGAGCTGGATGGATGAAGGAGCGCCTCAGCCTCCGCCTGCGACATAGCGTCTCTCTCCTCGGCTCCTCTTGCCTCCCTCGCCTCCTCCCTGAACCGCTCCTCCTCCCTCACCCGCTTCCTCCTCCGCTTGGGGCTGCCAGCGGGGGGGCCGTTGGGGGCGGTGGGGGGCATGGCGGGCAGGGTCATGACCCCCCCGTGGGGGAGGAACATGTGGGGGTAGAGGAGGCCGTGGGACATGCTGGGGATGAGGAAGGGGTTGAAGCCCAGGTGGCCACCCTGTGAGGTCATGTGACTCGAGGTCAGGTGACCCCCCTGCAGGCTCAGGTGACCACCCTGCGAGGTCAGGTGACCCGAGCTCAGGTGAC
>JAOSLM010000026.1:8036634-8047458 GCA_025629765.1 Eleginus gracilis | reverse complement strand
TTAGTAGTCCCTTTCTTACATATATATACTTTAACTCTGAGCAATGGGCCCCTCTTGAGTGCCTAGGGTAGTGTCAACCGTAGGTGTCACTTGTCCCATAGGGAACCAATGGCAATGCTGACCCTCTTTCGGTGCTTGTCATGAACATGGGGGCTTACCGGTGATGTGTTCAAGAATATTCCCATCGCTCACCTCCGTTTCTGGTCTTGGGATGAAAACAGGTGGTCTCATCTTAAGGGTCAAGTCTCGAAAGTCCCACTCCTCAATCACATACTGCACAGGCATCCTACACACACACACACATTTATGCAAGTTGTCTTACAAGAAAAATAGTACACTTGAATAGTGTTGCAGATACAATTTGTACCTGGAAAGCCGCTTGACACTAAGCTCCCACAACTTCTCCATTTTGTCACAACTCAGAGGCTTGTTCAACTTTTCATGTCCGAGGCTTTCTATCTGTGGACACATATTGAATATAAAGAATTGGAAAAATGGTTTGATTTTAAATTAATTCAACTGCAGCCAACGAATGGATTCCCTTTGTTGATGGATGGGTTCATCATTTTAGTTTGAGACAAGTAGAATTGGCTGCAGTGAACGAGTAACATAGTGCAGGTCTAAGGAGCATGTAAAGGTGTTTACGCATTGTGCCAATCACTTCACGCTCAGTCACAACATATTCTTACTGTTTTAGCACCCAGCAGATGTGCAACGATGTATTGGCTGGAGTGGTCGGGTTCCGCCACACCCCTCTCTTCAAAGCACCTTCTCCACAGGTTCATTGCTTGGAACGCTGTCATGCTTGAACCCGGGATGGGAGGTGGTGCTTGGTCAGTTGATAGGGGGGCTGAATGCGTGCCACATATTCCCTGAAGAGGACAGGAGAGAAACGAATTTCGAGGAAAGTAGGGCCTGTGTTTATGTTAGTCATCAGCCCAACTCAACCCTGACCTTCAAATTGGTTGAGGCCTGATAAAAGCTTGAAAGCTTCACAGTCAAAGCCTTGTTCCTTTTAATCCGGGGCTGTCACCATTAGTTGGATGCAATTTGAGATGATTAGACTTTTAATTAAATAAAAATGTAATGTTCAGTAAGAACTTTTCACCCGTGCATATGCCATGTCATCTACAGCAAAGGTCAATATGGCTGATTTGCAATAAACGTGAATTGTTATGACTGTTACTGACTAACAAATAATAGCTAGTGGCCCTGATTGTTAAACGTCAGTATTAAGACAGTAGACAGCAGCTTGGCTAATACTGCAGCAGTCTTACCTTTAGCCCAGTTCTACTGAAGCGGCCGAACCGCCAGCATGTGTGCATAGACTTTCCCCACATATCACGTGTTGTCTTGATGGACCCGCCAATCTCAGTGAGCAGTGTACAAGCGGTGTACCGAAACCGGTTCGCTTCGTTTCGCTTGCTCCTTTGTTTTTCTCGACCACAGAACGCTTTCTTAAGATCAGCGTATCATGTATTTAGTGGTGGTCTCTTTAGACCCGTAGCAAAGCCAGGCCGTTTGGATATCTTAATCGTATAAACATTTGATTACATGTACTACTCGTGTGCTTTAACCTCCGGTAATGTTGTGATACTACAGTGGACGGCGCTGAACCTCCTCATGCGCAGGCGCAATGTCACATCCGACTGACTGACTGTCGTAAACAAACCCACGTTCTGTTCTGTGGTTCTGGTGCAGGCTTGAATGTACAGTGATTTGCTTATTTGTAACAGCTTTTTCAGCAGTTAACCCGTATGTAAGCTTATACTTTGTTTTCTGCTATGTCACAATTGAATAGGCGACGAAATATCTGCAGACTGTCTCTGGGGTGTCCTGTCCATGTTATTTAGACGGCTAAAGCTAGCTGGAGTTAGCTCAAAGTTGAAAAACAACGGTGACAATCTAGGCAGGCAGAGCGACAAGTGGAGCATATTATGCCTCACGTGTCAACTTCTTAAATCCTGTAGGCCTGCTTATATTTACAATCGCAGTTAGGTTTTCGATTGGGGCGTTAACTGGATTGTCATGGGCATGGCGAGTCGTATAGAATGCGTCTTCTTCAGTGAGTTTCACCCTACTCTCGGCCCAAAGATCACATACCAGGTAAGTGTACAACAAAAGCTTCTAAAAAGCACATGCAAAAAGTGCATTTCGTGATTGCTAATAAAGATCATTCTTCCAGGTGCCGGAGGAGTACATCTCTCGCGAGCTGTTCGACACTGTGCAGGTGTATATTATTACCAAGCCAGAACTACAAAACAAACTCATCACTGTGTATGTACTCTGCTGAATAATACATTATTTCCAGAACTATGTTAAATGCGTGTTGCCTGCCACTGTTAAGTTATAATATTAAACTTGGAAAAATAAGAGGATAAATTACAACATCAACAAGTGAATCCAGGTCCAGGCACTCACGTAGGTTTGAAATGAAAAGGCCTTTAATGAGGTTTGCAAATTGCTGCCTTAGATAATAGTGACACCAACACGTAACAGCCCTCACTTCTTGTGGTTCAAAATTTCCCTCCATCTGATAATAGTCAACCTTATGTTTCATTTGCAGGACTGCCATGGGGAAGAAGCTAATTGGGTGCCCGGTATGCATTGAACATAAAAAGTACAGCCGCAACGCTCTGCTCTTTAACCTGGGTCTTGTTTGTGATGCACAAAGTAAGACGTGTGCCCTGGAGCCCATAGTCAAGAAGCTCTCTGGGTACCTGACCACCCTAGAGGTAATGGGAAATTCCATTGGTACTAGTCCTGGTCCATCGAATGTTACTATTTATAATGATGTCTTAACATTACCCTGGAATGTCTGACTATTGCAGCTGGAGACTGGCTTCATATCCAATGAGGAGTGCAAGCAGAAACTCCTTCCTATAATGTCCACGCTATTAGAAGAGCTCAACGCAACCGGAGCATGCACCTTACCAATAGGTAGCGGGTTACATGCATTGCATACACATATTGCATTGTTATATATGATAAATGTATTGCATACACATATTGCATTGTTATATATGATAAATGTATTGCATATACATATTGCATTGTTATATATGATAAATGTATTGCATATACATATTGCATTGTTATATATGATAAATGTATTGCTTATACGTATTGCATTGTGGCGCATGATAAATGTATTGGATATGTATATTGAATTTTGACCCATGATAAATGTATTGCATATGCATTTTGAAACATGGTAATTGTATTGCATATGCATGTTGGATTGTGACACCTACGTTTTGCGTGACGCTTCACTCTCTCACCTTTGTTTCTCTCTTGCAGACGAGTCCAACACGATACACCTGAAGCTTATAGAGCAACGCAAAGATCCACCCATAGTACAAGAATACGATGTTCCAGTGTTTGCTAAAGGCAAAGACCACTTTATTAAATCACAATGGGACCTGACCACTCAGCAGGCAGGTCTTACTGACTTACATACTGTTCTGCATCACTTTAGCATGTCTTCAATTCAGTATTTATTTGAATGTATGGTTGACCTTTTTGTTTCAATAATTCCAATGATGGAATTATTGAGTGGCTGCAATTATAGAATATCCTTAGAAACCTCTTTCACAACATCATAAAAACATGTACCTCTCATAGATCCTGCCCTATATTGACGGGTTTCGACATATCCAGAAAATCTCCGCTGAGGCAGATGTGGAGTTAAATCTCGTTCGCATAGCTGTGCAAAATCTCCTGTAAGTACATCTTATTTGATTGGACTTCTATGGGATGGGATATTATGCCAGACAGGTTGATTGATTGATTTTATTTGACCATTTTTAAATAAAATATGAACAGCACTCGGTGTCATACATTAAAATACATAAATAGTCAGGGATGACGCAATAAAGACCGAAGGCTTATTTCCATTGTGGTCCCTGGTTGGCACTGACATTTTTCCTCTGATAGGTACTACGGTGTTGTCACCATGGTCTCAATATTCCAGGTAGAGTACAGAACTAGACCAATCCATTGCTAGAGATATTTACCAGTAAGGATTCTATGCTAATTGCTATTTTGACTCCCCCCACCCCAGTACTCCAATGTGTACTGCACAACCCCCACAGTCCAGAGCCTCATAGACAACAAGTCCATTCAGGAGGAGTGCCTGAGATACGTGACAAAGCAAGGTAAAGAGGAGCAAGGTGCACGGGATGGACGACAGACATACGGTTTTCCCTTCACCTTTAACACGTGCATGTGTGTGGCTCAGGTCAGAAGCAGGCCAATCTCAGAGACGTGTTTCAGCTGTACTGTGGTCTGACCCCGGGCACGACGGTTCGAGACCTTTGCTCTCGTTACTCACCCCAGCTTCAGAGAGTGGACGAGAGGTCCGTGCCATGCAGTGATAACATCCAAAAGACACACTGAATGACTTTAAGCGAGGAAAAAACAAATTGTGCTCATTAATAATGTGAAGTGTGCACACGCCCTGTTCTGCCCTGTTTCAGGAAGCTCATTCAGTTCGGCCTGATGAAGGGGCTGATACGGAGACTGCAGAAGTACCCTGTGAAGGTGTGTCGGGACGAGAAGAGCCAGCCCCCGCGGCTGTTCACCGGCTGTCACAGTTATGATGAAATCTGCTGTAAAACAGGCAAGTCCAGCACTGGTGGTCTCTGTTAGCGTGACTTAGAGGTTTGAATAATTCCAAGTCCAAGAGAGGTTTCCAAGAGTTTGATGTCCTGTATGCTATTTTTGTGTTTTATTCCGGCAGGAATGAGCTACAAAGAACTGGATGAACGGCTAGAGAATGACCCAAACATCATTGTGTGCTGGAAGTAGCTGGAGACACACCAACACTGGATGGATCTGCCTTCTTTAGAACTGCCTTGAACGAAGATGTTTCTCCCAAAGACCATTGAAAAGCCTTACATTTTACTTGTCAAGTAATGTTAAAAGTTAGAAGGATTTTATAAATTAATTGTATTGTATGTGAATTTATTTTCAGTACATTTAGTTTATAGCTGCCTGGTTCACAAATGTTTTATACGTCTGCCTAATAAAGCAGATTGACCCATAGCGAACAAGCAGGAGACTGTTATTGAGTTAAGAGAATTAATACAACCCACTTCTGCCCCCATCTGGAGGCAAAGGGCATGACCGCGGTAAACCCCGGCACGTCTTCTGTCCGTTTCGTTTGTTGTTGCCATGACCACCACTGGAACTGAAGTATAGCCATTACAAGGACCACTTCAGTGATACATTAACGACTACTTTAGTTTGGCCACTTGATTCTAACCTGGACGCAGTATGGAAGCATCAGTAATTTTGCCGGGGGAAGGAGAGGGATATGTTCGATGCCTGGAGGCCTTTTCTCTCAGGGATGTAGGCTCTCAAAGGTAAACATGAAGCATAATGCTCAGGAACCAGGCTATGTCACATTAATCAACTAGTTAAAGTGGGTTTATCTGCCAACCAGGTAAATAACTTGGTCAACCTAATGAACACTTCCGGAATTACAGCATGAAGAAAGTTTAGCTTTAAATAACCGGGATATAAAACAGTTATTTGAGGTAAAAAGTTAGTATTTTTGTGCGTTCGTGGTTGATATCATGGGCCTACATCGTAACCCCAATGCCGTGGTTTGATAAAAGCCCTTATTGAACCAACACCTAGCCACGGGAAGGACGAATGCAACCAACAGTGATGCACCAATTCGCCCTTACTCATTTTGAAGAATAATTTCGAATAAAGCAATATACTTCAAGAAACAATCCGCCAATTTATACATGACACAATTAGTTATAGAGTAAATGTTAATCTTTTGAAGTTTTTGAAAACGGAACAACTATTACCAATACAACTCTTTATTGCGTGCGTGTGTGTGTGTGAAACAGGTGGTTCAGACAACACGAGTATGTAGTGAAACTGAACATGCAAGCCATAATAAGTGCCTCTTCAGCACATGATGAATATGTCAAGGAGCACCTGGTGACACATAGAAAGGTAACCATTAATACTATCAAATAATGTATCTTAGTCCTAAAAAGATTGTGGTATATTCTAATAAATGTGTTGGCCGATACACTGATATTATTTAAAACATCTAATACTGATCAAAACTATAATTAAATCGTTGTCATTTCCCCTACAGATACCAACTCTAGTCCATGAGTTGATTCTAGTCGAGGTGTGGAAACAAAAGGTGTTCCCTGTTCTCTGTCAGTTGCAGGACTTCAACCCAAAGAGCACATTTCCTCTTTACATGGTGGTGAGTGGGCCTGATGTGTGTAAAGGCGTTGGTGGTTGTGGTTAGGTTAGTTTAAACCAGGTCATTGAACGATGTGCTCCTCTTCCTAATTCTAGATACACTACGAAGCTACTGTCATAAACCTGCTGGAAACGATTATGTTTCACAAGGTGAGTTTGTTGAAGTGAAATAAAATAAAACAATACTATACCAATGTGAGATAACATATTATATCCCCCACACACAACAGTGCTACAGTGCAGTGTCATAGTAGATATTATCGGTTGTGCAGGACTCGTGTGAGGCTGCTGAAGACTCTGTACTCGATTTGGTGGATTACTGCCACCGCAAGCTCACACTGCTGGCCAGCAGAACCTCAAGGGACGGCCCCCCGACCCCGGACCAACACAGCCTGGCCGAGACCCCTGGTGGTCCGTCCACCATGCAGGTGAGGGAAGATTGTCTCATACTGGTTGGTGTAAGGCATGGGTCAGACAAGAGGTCGAATGCGAGTTAAACCGGGGGAGGTTCTCCAGTCTTTTGGGTGCTCAATGGAAGCTGTTGCCCCCCGTTGCAGGAGCTGCAGACACAGAACGCCGCGCTGGAGTTTGAGATCTCCCTCAAGGCCCTGTCGGTGCTGCGCTACATCACTGATCATACTGACAGGTGACGTACCATCTCTTTAACATCACATAACAAGGACTTCTCTATGATAGCAGCAAGGAAGCAAAGACAGGCTCCATGGTGGGTCACCGGGTAGAGCGCGTACCATTAAGGCCCAGTCCTGACCGCAGCGACACGGTTTGATTCCTGCCAGCGGGTTTTTTCTGCATATCCTCCCCTCTATCTACCATGCCTTCCTGTCTATCTCAATCTATCAAAAGCATCAATATGCAAAAAAAAGTTAAAAAAAAGGAAGCAAAGACAGACAGGAAGAGAAAGTGAATTTAAAGAGCTAGGGTATAGGGTATTCTCTTTACATCCCAACTTCAATCAATACATCTTTATAGTTTTGGGGTAGTGGCTTTGTAGGGAGCACTGAAGGGAGGGAGGAGATTTTCAGTTGGATACTTTGAGAATCTAACTTGTTGGTTTCTCCAAATTGCCTATTCTATCTTTAGCACTACATAGATACATATTCTTTATGATAGGAGCAAGAAAGCAAAGACAGACAGGAAGAGAAAAGTCATCGGGAAAGAGAGATAGTATCTTATATTTGACAAGGACTGGGGTCAGACATTTTGCAGAGATGTAGCAAATGTATAAGCCAGTTCCACGACTGAGTATCTAACTAAGGCATTTGTACAGTGACAGTGAAGCAAAACTCAACTGCAAGCTGTAATCCACGTATTGTTACTTCACAGCATCAGTGTGATCAACCGGCTGCTGTGCATCCATAACATGCCTTGTGTATTGGTGCAGCTGATTGACTGCTGCCCCTGGAGGCGCTACACAGCAGGTATGTCCCCTGTTTTTAGGAAATAACACGTGGATAATCTGGGATGATAATGAAAATAAGGATAGTATTGTATTTTCAGTATCTGCATACTATTATTTATTATATAGAGTATGTACAACTAGCTCATGCACTTACAACATTTCTCTGTAAATCAATCACCAATTTCTCTTTTAATTGGTGATTTATTTTGTGACATTTAATTCATTGAATTAAAGGTGAAGTTGAGAAGTACATGAACGGCGCATGGCAGAAGATCCCCCCAGAAGACCACGTAAAGATGAGCAAGCTGGATGGCCAGGTGTGGCTCTCGCTCTACAACCTGCTTCTCAAGGAAGACTGCCAACGCAAATATGACTTCAACAACTTCAACAAGAATACGATTTTGAAGGTATCTTATTTTCACGTTTTTTAGTTAACTCTTAACATTGTTTTGTACAAGTTGTTAGGTGTTGTTTGTTTTTTACTCTGTGCAAGTATCAGAGTTTAGCTCTGAAGTCAAATGGAAGTGGGCTTGTGCCAAGTCATTGTCTTTCAACATCCGTTATCATCTCCTCCCTTTCTATAACGACTGTCAGCATGTTTGTTTAGACGGAGGGGCTTTCTTCAAGGATAATTCTCCCTCCAACGCCCTCTACTTTATACTGTATACTGTATACTGTGACAGTATACTGTACTGTCACATTAGCACATAGCCACCGCCAACCTACAAACCCAATATGTATGCAAAATAACTGTTTCTGCGTGCCTGCACAAACATCTGGCTGTTTTTTGTAAACTTGGCCATGCATTTCAATTTTCAACGTTTCGATTGCTTGATGACTACATGTAGCCATACCCGTGAGCTTGATTTTGTGTCCCAGCTTAGAGGTTTCCTGACAGAGGTTTTGATCGACCAGCTGCCGAACCTACTGTCCCTCCAGAGGTTCCTCGCTCACCTGTCCGTTACGGACCCCGCCCCTCCCAAGAAAGGTCTCATTCTGGAACAGGTACACTTCTTACACACTCCTAGCTCTATAGCCCTCCCACAAGAAACATATCCATTCCATTTTACTGACAAAAACACTCATCTCTACACCCCTGTAGATCCCTGAGATGTGGGACCACATTGTGCACGAGAATGCGGGCAAATGGAAGGCCATCGCTAAGTATCAAGTGAAAGAGACGTTTAACCCCACTGAGAAGGATCTCAGACAACAGGCACATAGGTAAATACGCCTACGTCAGTGACCCACCATTCAGGCCTTCTTGTTATGCATCATAGGCTTTCATTCATGTGATACACCTGTGTGACTAGACTAGCACAGACCTACAGCTTGGATGTGCTGGAGAGTCTACTCCCTGAGAAGCCCAAGTGTGGATGCTGTGGGGGGGAGGCGACAAAGAGATGCTCCCGTTGCCAGGGAGAATGGTACTGCAACAGGTGAAGCCTTTGCTGAATCTTAACACTCTATATTTCTAAATAGTAAAGTGTTGTGTTGAGCTGGGGGGTTATTTCATTGTATAACCCTGTGTATTGCAAATATTGTATTAAATTGTGTCAAATATTTTTTTTTATTGAATTCATTTGTTCCAGGGAATGCCAGGTGAAGAACTGGTCCAAACATAAGACTGCATGCAAGCTGATGGAAGAGGCATCCGAGGAGATACAGAAGAACTTAAATAGCCAACCATGACGGAGAAAACGTTTTAATTGGATACCACAAATGGAAAGAATTTTAATTTGTGCTCTAAACTAAAGAGTTTGAATGTATTTCTTCCTTTTCCGCCAGCCAAGTTAACTCTGCTTTTTGTATTTCTGAACGTGTTCTTCTACGCAGGGCTACATTTCCTGATTGAAAATGAATTCCAAATGTTTCGATACAATTACTACATGGGCGTGTCACATATATCAGAATGCAATGTGTGCGACGAAAGTTGTTGGCACGCACACGCACTAAATGTTCGGATGCACCCCCTGAGATCCATCCCGGATGTCAGTCGTGACATTTCATCTCACTTTTTTTATTTTTCTCGATTCTTTTTTTTGTTTAGTTTCCTTGATTAAACGACAAGTATGGGACCCTTTCGGTAGGACTATGCTGTTATTTCAAAACTTCTGGAGTTGCATTATCTAACCGGAGAAAATAGTTTCTCCGAAATTGCTTCCAGAGATGAGGTCCGTTATAGAGACGAAACACATCCGTTAGCTGCCTCGGAGACCCCGCGAATCACTGGTGCGTTACGTTTTATTTATTCGATGAGAGAAGGATTTCCACAAAGCTGTCTCAAAGGTCTACCTCTCAGGAACGGTGAGCTTTTCGTTATGTTATATATAGGCTACATATTGAGTCGCAGGCGTCTTCAATATATAATTTCAAGCAAGCCTCCGCGCTTCGTGGGTGGCTTCAGTTTTACAATCGTTTTAACTTGACGTTTACGGTCCAACTTTTCTAGAGGAGCAAGTTGTTGACTCTGCGAAATTCTGTTGTCGGATGAGAAATAGCTGATGGCAACACGTCCCGTTGGAACGAGCACGCGTGAAATACGGGTTGTTACGTCATACCGTGCGCAAACCTGGACTGTAATTTTTTGGTAAAACATTTGGCCCAAAGAAACGACGGTTCGGTGTTTTGGACACTGAAGTTCAACATGAATTAAACGTGCATAAAAGACAAAAGAAATGCATTGGGGCGAAGTGATTGAGCTCCGTGACCTTCGGCTGGACACAGACCCGATAGAGCTGACCAGCCCATGGGTTCCTCGGTCACCTTCACGACTGGAGAGGACCAATGCGCTTAGAATCAGCCCAGGAAAGGTGCCAGAACTACTTAGCCGCGCGGGCATTATCCGGATTCTTGGTGAATCCCAGGATCCGCGGCTGAAGGAGGAGTTGGGTGAGGGGCACAACTTCCAGCCCTGCAGTCACGCTCAGCCCACTTGGTGTGACCTGTGCGGAGACTTCATTTGGGGACTTTACAAGCAGAGCCTGCGCTGTGCCAGTAAGTAGTTCGTAGTATTAAGCTGTGTGTGTGTTTGTGTGTGTGTGTGCGTGTGTGTGTGTGCGTGTGTGTGTGCGTGCGTGCGTGCGTGTATGTGTGTGTGTGTGTGTGTGTGTGTGTGTGTGTGTGTGTGTGTGTGTATAGGGTGTATACAGGGTGTATACAGGGTA
>JAOSLM010000026.1:7480614-7492459 GCA_025629765.1 Eleginus gracilis | reverse complement strand
TATATATATGCCAATTAAACGTGTAGTTTTCTGATACAAATGTGCAAACCAGACATTTCCAAACTCCATTGTTTTCATAACAATTTGGAAAGCCAACAGCCAAAAAGGGAAGGTGACTTCCCTGTGCTTTGACACGAATAGACTGTTGCACATGTTAAGGTCAGGTTGGAAATCCGACGCCATGTGAAACGACAGTCACAATGGTGATAATAATACACTACCAAGTACTTGACGTTCAACCAGGCAGCTTATACCTAGATAATACCGTTTATTTTCCATCTGACAACATCTGGTTGCTTCCCATAATGGAAAGCCACTAGCAGCACATCAGGAACGACCTTTATTAGAAGTCAGTCATCATACTTTATCACTCTAGGGTCAACGACAGCAGCAGCAGCAGGCCTGCTTATCTCACCACTGTCCCAACGCCTGAACCCTGTGTTCTTCCCAACCGGAGTACTGTGTCTGTGTTAAGGTAGAGGCCAAAGTCAAACTCATTGCGCACAAACGTTTCTGACATACACTGAGGCTGACTCGTTGGAAAATTGGGGCTGAGAGTCATAACAATGACCGCACACAGACACGCGCACGCTAGCAGACCAGCGGTGCTACTTAACTTTATTGCCACACGGTCAGCGAAGCACGCAAATGACCACACGTTTCGCTTAGATCAAATGTATCTGTTTGTGAATGAACCTGAAATTCCTTGGATTCAGACAGGTTTACATTTCGGTTATTACGAGTTGTAAACGTTCCCTCGAGAGCTTTGGTTCATCTCTTATTTTGACGTCTATCGGTTAATCTATATGTTTGAACCTCTGCCGGCCCATGCCTTCAAACAATAGTATTTAAGTTATTGGTAGTCTGCGGCGTGTTCAACTACGGTAGGACCTCTAGCCTAAAACAATGTAACTTTCTCAAACTTAACCTTACAACGTGGGGTTATCACATATAACGCTTTTAAATTAGGTCGGGTGGCACAGCGGGAAAACAAACAAACAGAGGCGCAATAATTACACTGAGATATGTCTCAAATATACAAAAATAGGTCACCCAAGGCTCCCTTTAGGTCAAAAGAAGGAAAAGATGGAGTGTCTTGTTCTCCAGGTGTTTCTTTCCCCCGACAAACAAACACTTATTGGCTTAGCACACGGATCCATTCAGTAGGACTATGTATTAGCAACAATACAACATCCGCTATACAAATATGACGATTCTAAAAAATATATAAAGAACTAAAAGAAAGAAAATAAAACATGAGAACTGCTACCTCTAAAAGCACATGGTGGTGACATCTGGGCTCGAGTCGCAAGATACTCTATTCTTACTCGATTAACGAGCTGCTGTCCACAAAGGAAACATGGAGATATGCCCAAATAGGTGGTCGGATAACAGTAGGCATATAAAGACATGCATTGTCTTAGGGATCGCTTTGTATGTTTTTCATACAATGTTTTTGTTTTACCTTAACTTCATTGTCATTGTCATTGCTGTTTCAAAAGATTCTTCATACATAATATTGTTCACTGATATGTAGACCATAGCGTAGTTCCGACTTGTACATTAGAGATGGGAAAATTCCCCACGTGTAAATTGCATTGCATTCAAATAGAAGGTAATAAAGTAACCAATCTTACCAAAATAAGTATACTGTTACGCCGGTTTCCGATTAATTCCACTGACCAGTGGTAATGACTTGATAGTAAACGAAAAATCCTAATGGCAGTTCCTTGACAGTTTAAAATCCTTATTTGCGACTTTCTCTGAATAATGGTTTATTTGGCCCGGACGCTCTCGCGAAGACGCATAAAATGTGCGGACGGTGAAATGGTAACGATTTGTAAAACGACAGCTCCTAAAGTGTGGGGGTCGGTTTGGATCCGCCTCTTTTCGTGCCCACTAGGCACCTCGTTGAGCAATTTTCGACTTAGTCTTGGCAATAATCGGCAACATCCAAGAGATAGCCTACCGACAGCGGCAAGAAAAAAGGGTTTTAAAATACGCTCTACACTGAATTTACGCACGTAGGCCTACTCAGCGTACGAATTTCTATCGGTACAGAACAATGTCACAGGGTAGGCAAAATTACAACATGTTAACAACCAATATAGACGACTTAAAACCGCCTACTAGTGTTAAGTATTTGAGAGCGCGCCCTGATATATATATTTTTTTGTCCGTTTTGTGTTATGAATTTAATGAACAATCTTATTGAATAAGATTACTTTCGGAATGGTTACTAGAACCGATGAATGGACCAGGAATATAAAAACACTGACACTGCCATAAAAAATAAATAAAATAAAATTCAGTAACCCCTTACTGCAAACATGTGTGTGTGTGTGTGTATAAGATAGTGTGCACCCAAGCAATATCGCGGACACTGATGCCTCAAACGGTGCCTCAATGAAAAGACAAATGGTGTTACCAATAATGGACTTACACTTACAGACAACATGCAGAGCGGTCAAATGTCTGTTAATGCCAATATTGTAAATATATTGTTAAAAACCATTATAGATAAACAGGGTTCAAGTTACATTAATGAATTTAAACCTAATTTGGGAAGATACTTATCATTCATATGTAGGCACAAGACTGTACTGAAATAAGGGGCTCACATGTACCCAAAGAAGAGCCTCACCATCATTTAAACCTGTTCTCACAAACATGTTTCACAATGGGATTTAATGTGTGGGGTTCCTCCAATTGCTAAGTTTTCCTCACACCACTATAGATATGCAGAGTAGCCTGGAGTTGCCCACAGGGTAACTGTGTGTAAATCGTGACGGGCTGATCCCATTCAAGAGAGCTCATGCTGACATAGGTCCGGGCCGCAACCAACCCTGGATAAGTAGCACAATGGATGGAAATACCCAGTGAAAGAATATAAATAAGAACCTTTTAAAATAGTGCTTACATTGTTGAATGAATGTATGTGGAATGTGTACCTGTGAAGAATCTCCTCCAGTCTGTCCTTCAAGGGTCTCAAGGAGTTAAACAGTTTGCCCCAATATGTTTAAGAAAGGGATACCCCCTATGAAAACAGCAAGGCCATTTTGTCAATGCAACTTTAGCAAAGTCCAGCTCATACACTCTCTCACATGGACCTTGTACATGCATCCCACCTCTCTGGCCAAAGTGTGTTTGTTTAGAAGAACCAGCTTGGGTCAAAAGGGCCCTTTACTGTAAGCACAAGGAGAAATGTCCTCCAAAAGACTGTTAGTTTTCTGGGTTTTGGATGTCATACAGAAAGGAGAGAATCAGAGAAACAGAGAAGGGAACATCAACATAAGAGCAGCACTCACAGCAGGAGATCTAAGACCTGTACAGAGATGGGCTGAATGCAGTCTGCTGGTCTTGTACAATGCAAGCAGTAAATGGTGCTTCAGAACCCACGCCACATGAAGACATCCATGGGGACTGGCCACACCAAAGGATTGCACTTTATTACCTAGCGCAACATCTGGGAGTAACTGAAATATAATTTTTAACTTTACCAGTTTAAAAATATATATGTTGTCTTTAATTTCAATTTCTAAGGAGCAGGAACAAGCTGTGCTTACTGGTAACTAACCACCGCTTCTCAATTTACAGGGTGCTGGTGTTGCTCTCTCGGATCCTCTCAAGCATAAACACACAAAGACCTTGATCTCCAAATCCCGAGAGCAATGCTCTCTCTGACAATTCACTATAAAGGGTACATAGCAAAGCAAACACGTTTGTCCCCCAAACCTTCCTGTCAAGTTTATCAGCAAAAGGCTTCTCCAAACACTTTTTTTCTCACTTTGATGCAAGCACAAAGGCTGGTCTCCATCCGGCTTGAAGAATGTCAGAACAATGCACTTTTTCTTGTATTAATAAATAACAGTTAAGATTCCATACAAACCTGAAAAGTACACCATGGCTGTTAAAGTTCTTATCAAGTATCAAGTATGGAGAAAATCATTTTCTTACTGTAAGGGGGCTTTTATAAATAAAATGTGATATTCAGTGTTGCATGAAACAATTTTTCTGCCAAATCGAACAGCTTTACTCTGTTGAGCGGACTGATGTTTGTTTAATAACACCTGCTGCTGATCCCCCTACGCTCCCATGACATATAGACAACAAACAGAAACTTCATACTTAGACAAAAGAAAGCAGTGTTTAAAATAATAATTGGAATGATCATGGTAGATATTTGCGGTTAAAACCATAAACATCTACATCCAAATCGGGCTAAAGTTACCCAAATTGATATGTTAGGGGAATGCCATGCCACCCACCTTTCACTAGTCAAGTCAAGACAAATTCATCTGTATAGCCCGTTATCACAGTCTCGATATGCTTACTCTTAGCTCTCATTTATTACAATATATCTTAATGGATAACATTTTCTGCTTCTGATTTCTTTAATCATCCCAGGGAAAATGTTACCAATTAAATGGCCTAGCTGAAGATTATAGAAGAAAGAGAATAGAATACCTATAAAAACACGTAAAGAAATAAGAAAATATTAGTTAGAAAAAAACTAGTTAAGAATGGTGGCAACTATTCATAACTAACTATAACAAAACTAAAATATGTTGTCTGTATCCTCAAAACAGCAAATTAACATTGTCAGATACACATTCTTTTCCTGTCAATCCTCTTTATCCATTGTGATATCAACACATAATGGCTGTATATAGACACACACAGAGGGCTACTGTCAGTGAATGTTGGCAGGGACCGGTGGCATTGTAAACAGCGAAATGCTGAAAGTGTAGATTCAAGGGGATATAGAAATAACGGAATCCCCATGTTTGGCCGGTACAGATAACTACAATATTGCTGATAAAGATCCTCACTTCAACCGACCTCACCCAAATACAACAGAAAATATCAAGAATAAAACGTTAAAAGGTTATTGATCGTGGTTAAAAAAATTATCAGGCCAGTGGGTTATATTATGAGGTAGGCCTACTTGGTAACAAGCAGTGACACAAGCTATACACCTGTATGAAACATGTGATTGGATCACTGTTTAGATCCGACAGAATAGTTCACAGTGATGATCTACATGTGGGCTAATAAATATGGAAGAAAATATTGAGGACACTGCATTCAGTTTTTCCTCCTATTGAGCCACACACATTGACCCAGCCACCCGTTTATCGACAAATATAAAACACGCACAGCATTGCAGCACCAAGCGTTCTAGTTTGACACACCCTCCCCTCGTAAACCAATGGTGGCCCTTATACAGAACGAACAGAAACGATCCTAGTTTATTAAGGACAGAGGGGAGCGGCATGAACAGGTTGACACAAAATGGAGAGTAGATTGCACAAGGCAGGGTAAACATGTGTGCTCAGGGGTGGCAGGTGAACCGTGGCAACCCGCAGGAGTCCTGCAAGAGGAGAGGATAATTTTGCAAGAATGTGCCTCATTAAGAAACTTAAAAAAAAAGATTTGGGAAGAACTGCTCCATTCATGATTCAAAGTTCAGCCCATCTTTATATACTAACCTGGTACGGAGACGGTACCGCTGGATTAGGGTCATCAACAGGGCACTCTTGTCAAGATTCATACTAGTTAATCTAATCCTATGTAATTTCCTGTCACTAATTGGATACAAATTAAAGGATTAAAGTCAAGATTCCTTTGATGCTCAAAAGAATGAGCATCAGCGCCAATTTCAGAATGGAGGCTGCTGTGCAATTAAATAGTTTGGAATTTGAGAAAAACTTTAGACCACAGACTGCCTAATGTCATTTATTTCATGTACATAAAACATAAAACAATATTTTCATAAAAAACCCCAAAAAAAAACTGTACAATTAATGTTAACATGCTCAGACAAATAAGGACCAGAAAAAGAAAAATATTAACATTAAACAGTAAAACACTCTGCATATGTACAAATTAATTACAGTCCTAAACACATTTCTTCATAGGTTGACTTGTATTGGAAAGGGACATCATGTTGCTCCTAGCAACGAGCCAGTTGTCCAATAGCAGAGGGAGCAGAGGGAGGGAGAACATATTGACACCACAGCCAGTTCCCAGCTTTAGCAGCTCAGTACCGTGGTTGACTGCGGACCGCACTAGCTCACTCGATTTCAGTGAAGCGTGCGAACATGGCTTTGCGGACTGCGTCTTTGTACGTGTCGGAGGCGGTGAGGTTGTAGTTGCTGCCTTTGGTTCCGAGACCGGCTCCCTTCGTTCTCAACTGAGCCTGGAAATGACCAAACGATGAACCAATTAATTCATGCACTGATACTGATGAAGCTTACAAACCAACGGAAAAAACTGATATTGAGTGGTACCTGAATGGGTGCGGTGATGCCCTGCTGGTTTCGACCGAGCCCTTTGCCCTCTCTCCAGCCCATGGCCTGCAGCATCTTGTTGCCGATATTGTCACTGTTGAGGCCGTCCTTAGTGGGCTGCTCATAGTTACTGCAAGGAAATGGGACGAAGGGAGACTTAGGTTACACGTCATCTTGATTAAAATCAAATCACACAAAAATAAATAAAAAAAAGGCCTGCAGATGGAATGCTTAAGTGGCTTTGATTAAAGCATAAGCCTCACAAAAACACACATTGAACCCGGTGACTACAGTGCAACGTTTTCTCTTGCAACAGTCACAATCTTGAGTCAGTTCTACAAACAACTGAGTGCTAATGTTACAGGTCTGTGGAAAAATCTACGCTTTGCCCAACACTTCTCTGCAAAGATGACGGCTGAGAGATCCATTTAAAAATGCATCAATCCTGTATGAGAGAATACTTCTTTCACAGGTTGCTCTCTAGTGTCACGGCTCAACGTCGTCAATCACTTGAATGTGGCCAAACCCTTCCACAACGGCAGCGGCCAAGCCAGTGTGCCCCCCCGCTGGCCCCGAGATAATATATCATGCACTTTCAAGCTCTGTCATGCAATAGTACGGTTCAGTTCCAGGTATTTTAGTTGCTTTATAAAATATATTCAGTGATATAGGTCACACAAGGCTAACTGAAGTATTATCTGCATAAAAGGTTAGGCAAGGGAATCAGAATAAAAAGAAAATCATGTAAGTTTAAACTTACATGACGACTGGTGCCGGCTGCGCAGGGAATTTCTTCTTCTTAGGAGCTGGAGGTTCAGGGATGCCGTACTTCTCTCTCCGTTCAGCCGCCCGGTCTCTGTATTTCAACTGTGCAACAAGAGGAGGAGACAGCCTTTAGAGTTGGCCACTATCAGGGTACTAGCCTGGCTATGGCTCCAAAAAGATAAACCACGGAAATATCTGCATTCACAGTGTAGATATATTTTTCTTTATCTCTTCCCTTGACTGATGGGAACCGAGCCGGTGTACTGAAACACTGAGCACCCCACTGAGGCTGTTCTGTCCCGTCACTGGAACCGACAGAACAGACAGCTGGGCTCCCTCACACACTGCGCTACCATGGTTACAGGCAAAACTAATCATGCCCATGCTTTGACAAATTATTATGCCTGACTTATTTGTCTAATGGAATAAAGTGCCTCGTCACAATCTATTTCATAGCCTAAACTTTCAAAGTTTCCACAACCGAGGTATAGGTCACAGTAGCCCAAATAACTCTTTGTAGCCTGAATAAGTAGTAGTTAAATTTTGTATTTAATAGCAGCCATTTCATATCCTAGCTCAAATGTAAGAAGGCTAGTCGATCAGGCTTCTACATACATTTGTTGAGCCTAGAGCTTAACATGCCTTTTAATATGAAATGCATAAGCTTCTGATTCAGACTTGGCACAAAGCTTTAAGCTTTAAGATTGAAGATGAAAGCGTGTGAAAGTGAGGGGCTTAGGTTGCCCACCCTGAGAAGGTAGATCAGTTAATCAGACATCTAAAAAGGCAGGTATGAATATTGTCCAAACTTTTAGTGACGTTGCACAGCAGCACTGGTGCTATTCACCACACATAGAGAAAACTGCTATTATGGATTAAAGCTGCAAGAAATAATTTGTTATTAGAATATTTGGGGCCAGCCATAGTATATACAGTAATATACCTCTGTCTCCTTCCTCTCCAACTCCTCAAGCTCGGCCTCGGTTAATTTGGATCTACGGAGAACTTCCAAGTTTTGCTGTAAACAAAGAAAAAGAAAGAAAGACAAAAGACCAGATCAGTTAAACAATACTTTCCACCAACCGTGGCCATTTTAAAACAGTGATTCATCTTAATAACCGCTGTTCAGTGCAAGCGGTAACCTCACCTTGTGCAGGTCCGAGAGCTGCTGGTGGCGGACCAGGCCGTCCTTGTTGGGGAACTGTCTCCTGCACAGCAGGCAGGCCATCTTCTTCCAGTCCGTCAGACCGTCTTCTCCCCCGTAGTCCTGCTCCGCGCTGGCAGCCTCCTCTGGGTCACTGTCCCCGCTGTAGGCCGCCACCAGACCACACTGTTGGCAAAACGGCAAAACGAGGGGAACGCGACACATCGATTAGCTCGTCTGCGAGAGCCGCTGGACCAGCTTGCGTCCAGACCCCGCGTCTGTGGGTGGGGAGGAAGGGAGACATCGAAAGGACACTGCCCGGGCGGCCGGTCTCACCTTGCTTGCGTTTACAGCGCTGGAGGACGGCAGCTCTTCCTCCACTCCTCTCGGTAGCTCTGGCACGACCGTCTCGAAACCTCCCATCTGCTGAGAGAACAAAACCCAAAACGAGGCCCGTTTAGAACGGCAACACAAAAAAGCACCGTGAGAGATCTTCTGAAACACAGGGAGGGAGGGGTCAGTCAAGGTACCTTCTTCTCAAACAGGCTGAAGCCGGCGTCGGCGGTGGCTGCCTCTCTCCGCTCCTCGTGACTGACGGGCTGAAAGCTGCCCTTGAAGTTCTCCTTCTGCCTGTTGAGACTCTTGGCCCAGCGCTCCATGTCCTTGGCAATCTGGGAGAGGCACAGTCAGGCTTTAGTACAACCCCCCCCCGAGATGCCGTATCCACACTGCACGATGCGTTTTCTTACAATAGACACAATCCAGTGATCGTAACCAAGTCAAAGAGATAGTATCGCCAATACGCTCAACTTCCAACCTGCTGTGCAGTCTTGCTTTTGGGCTTCTCCTTCTTGTCCTTCCCCTCTTTACTGGTGCCTGCTGCGCTGCTGGGGCCGGCCATGCCGTCGCCCGTACTTGCGTCGGCCGCAGCGGGGACGTACGTCTGCTTCTCGCTGTCCCAGTAAAGGTACTGCTGGGTCTGGGCGTTGTAGTGATACTACGGTGGGGGGGGGGGGAAGACACCGTAACATTAGAGCCCATTGTGAAGGCGTTTCAGCCAAACACACGTGGCAGGTTGTGGGTTGCGCATACTTGGGAGTTTGGATCGTAGAACAGGCCCGTCTGTGGGTCGTAGTAGTAGCCGGAGGATTCGTCGTACTGATAGGTGGATATGTCTGGGGCAGCTGTCGAAACCCAAAAAAAAAAAAAACACATTTAACACGTCAACACGATCGGATCCCTCAGGCTAACCACCTTATGACGCCTACATTTTCAATCCTGCACCAGATTTAAGGAACGGTTAAAAAAAATATTTTAAGTTGAACTAAATTAATGCATAATGAATAATGATGCATTATATATGTAGTATAATGTAGTATATATATATATGTAGTATAATGAGTATAATGAATTCAACAACACTGTAGCCAGGGGGAATGGTTTGGCATGGGGCACAGCGTGTTCATACCAGCGTTGGGATTCTGTCCGGAGGCGTGTGGCGCGGTGGTGGCAGCTGCGCCGCAGACGGCTGTGGCAGCTGACGGAGGCCCATGATGGGGGGCCGTGTCCAGCAGGTGGCCAACGTGAGAGGCCTGCAGGATGCACTAGTTAGGGGAGGCCTCGGGGAAAAAAAAAGACCACTTCGTAGCATTGTGGAAATGCAGTGTGCAGTGCGAAGGGCTTACCGTGACCGCCGGCTGCCCGATGAATTGTGGTTGGTACACCTGCGCGGTTTGGGAAATGATTACACCGGCTGCTACAGGTGCCGCTAGAAGAAAGGAAATATTTGTTTTTTTTTTACTACAACTAACTCCACAATCAAGATCGTTAGATTAAGACAAACTGCCAAACTCGATTTGTAAACTTGACACAAAACTTTTAACCGATATATAATACGATAGATGGGACCATATTCCCCTTTAAAAAGGGGAACCATTAGTTCACTATTTGAACTACAATAAATAAAGAACAGTTCCCATTTCCAAGCCTACCTCCAAGTATGCCGTTGGCCTGGGAGGATTCCGCCACGGCGGCGGGTTGGTAGTACGCCTGGTAGTCCTGTCATCAAGCAGTCATACACAGTGGTTACCAAATCACGCATGACCACCGGTGGACACCTTTCAGAGCCAGGGGCCGTTGACCCGAGACACAAAGCCCCCCGGGGCTGGCGGTGATGTGCAGACACAGTGTCTGGACTGACCTGAGACAATGGGGCGTAGCCCTCCTGCAGATAGCTGTACTCCGACATGGCGTCCGGGCCCTGCTGTGCCTAGAGACAGGAACAAGGGTCCGTTTTGCGTTGGATCTCCCGTTTGATATCCACATGAAGCACGTCCGGCTGGTTGTTTTCCCCGAGGCGCGAGGCGGACCTACCTGCGTGGAGGACCACTGGGCCGCGGCGATGGCCGTGCTGGCCATGGAGAAGGCGCTGATACGATTCCCGTCGGCGAGGAGGAGGTCCCTGATGGCACAAGTCGTTTAATTAAAACCAGCGTGCTTTGGGATTTCCCTTATTGAGTGATAGGCCAGGGCTTCATACACGAGGAAGAATCCCACAGCAGGCTCGGGGGGGAGACGTACTTCCTGGCACTCTTGGCGTAGTCCACGCCTATCGTCTTCCCGTCCAGCTTCAACGGAGGCTGCAGCCCCTGCAGGATCGTCAGCAGCTGAGAAGCCTCCTGGGAAAGACAAAGGACGCGGATTAGAAGACTAGTGCGATTTATTCACACTATAGTAGCAAATCGACTACATAATAGTCATAAAAAAAAAAAAAAGGGTACATTGATAGCAATAAATCACGCGGTGTGAATCATAATTGAAGTGAATGAATTAAAAATATTGTAGACTGTTTACCAAAGGAGAGGAGAGCTGCACGAAGGCAAAGCCTCTGTTCTGTCCCGTCAGCTTGTCTTTGATGAGGCGGATGTTGTTGGGCAGGAGATTGGCGTAGGGCGCCAACAGTGTCAGGATGGCTTCAACCGTGGTCAGAGGGGCTATATTTCTGAGGATGATCGCTGCACAGAGAAGAAGAAGAAAAAAAAAGAAAAAAAAAAAGAAGAGGGGAGAAATAGCCGTTAATAACGATGCCGCGTCTCGTGAGAACTGCAGGAGCAGAGCAGCCTTGTTCTCCATTAAGACGGTGGTCGAGGATTTAACTTACTGTCCCCGTAGAAGTCTGGTGTGGGATGGGGCTCACTGACTCCCGAGGGGCCGCCGCCTTCACCCTCTGTTAAGAGAATGACATAATTGACATGGGGACATTAGCGTCGCTTCCCCGAGTTGTGGCTTCATGTACCACTGCATTGGCCTACGTCTTGTGCATCTGTCCATCTCAAAAACCTTGCCCTAAAAAAGGCGACAGAGGGAACCAATGGGAGTCGTGTTCTGAACTTCTGATCGACTGTCCTCCTAATGTCCCACTAACAGGGCAGTACCGTCGAGTGGTCAGAATGTTCCACTCCTCCGACCCAAGGTTTCAGGGTTTCCAATTCCCCGCTGATCTCAAACTACAAACATCCAGCAAACGCGCTGGAACAAGATGCCCAGCACATTGCCTAACACTGGAAGCCCCCCCCCCCCCTCCAGCTGTCCTTCCATTTTAATCTAGCAATATAGAATAAAACTACTTGAGCTAAGGTACCCA
>JAOSLM010000026.1:7156010-7167474 GCA_025629765.1 Eleginus gracilis | reverse complement strand
CCTCACATGACCAGTCATCCACTGGATCTGCATAAACACGTGCAAACACAGCCTTGCGCAGTGCAAGGGTCATCCCGATTCGCCCATTGTCACATTTTGGAGAGATTATCGGCTTTAAGAAATTGCCACACAAATGTTTGTATTAACTGGAAGCGATAATAACAGACTAAACTTGCCTCTAGTCCTTGAATAAAACGGGGGCGATTGTTGCACAATGCAAACACTTTGTATGTATTTTTTATTTTTATGAAATGCTATAGTTGTTGTGGAATGCGACAGAGATATATAATCATGTTTTCTTATACCATTCAGGAAATGATGTAGCACATTTTATCATATAAATGTCCATATTATCTGATTTTGTGTGAGATGCTTCAACAAATATATTTTCATATATACTTATTTTTATTAATTTAGATTGCGGTTGAGGATGAGAGTTAGTGGAGTTGTAATGTCTCTTGAATCATCACCTGGTGTATGTTAATAATCCTCCAGTCCAGCTATGTCATGGGTTAGGGTTGGGAAGGAAGTTCAAGCAACAAAATGTGAGCTGATTTAAATAGACCATTCTGTTGAGGAAGGGCTGGGTCTTCCAATAACACAATTCTCTTTTGTTCGGGATTCCTTTTGGACTTCCTGGACAGGGATTATCCCCAGTTCTGAACTAAAATGGCCCTATAAACCAACTAATTAGCATCTGCTTTCATGGAGGTGATTTGAAATAATCCTAGATATATAAAGGACTTCATTTAGTTACCACACACATTTACAGGATGCATTTTCAAAGAGGCAGGTTTAACTTAAACAGTGGTAAGTATTTAATTTCAGTGGAGGCTTGAGACCTGGATGAATAAAATCTGTTTTATTTTTCAACCTCTAACGTCCTAACCACCTCTCTTTCAGTTGTTTTCTCTTCATGCCGTATGTCTTTGTTACTTTTAAGTTACGCAGCCTTGTAAAATGCAGGCTATTTATAAGAGGGAAGTTATTCATGTGTAGCAATTGGTATTTTTCTCTCAACCTCATATCTAGACTAAATAACCTTCATTTTGAGTTTCTCCTTGTGGTGTTTTAGCTCTGGATTATCTATTTAACTCCATGGCAAACTTCTTCATGCATGGATGGCTTCTTTCTTTGGACCTTGATTTCCTGTAGTGACAGCGACTTCCTCAGTGCCCTTAGCTTGTGTCAATAGTAGTTTGTTCTCTCATGGCCCTTCCAGCCCCGTCAAACTGCTCCGGCGGCTAGCCTCAAGGAAAACATGGAGGTATCAGGGCAGCGTTGAATAGTAAATGTGTTAAATGCTGGCGAATTAGACCATCTGAGGAGTCCAATAGTCAATATCTCAAGATGGCAGATGATGACTAGGTTTCGACCTTCTGTGTGGTTATGCAAGTCACTTTAATGACAATGTTTTTGTATTTTTGGTTAAAAGATCTATTGGCTGTTTCTTTTTTCTCCATCGCCTAACTTGAACTACGAAGGGCAAGTGTGACATCATGTGTTCTGAATAATTCAAATTCCTACGAAGTCAGTTGGGGCGGCAGACCCGCACGTTGACAGTGATGAAGAACTATTCTGGATTAAGACTACAATTTAATTTAGTCCCCGGATAGGGGAGAAGCCCTTTGCGTTGACCTGTTGAGACTTCAAGCATATCAAAAACAAATTAGGATTTCACTGGCAAACTTGATAAAGGCCACTATTTTTAAATACCTTCCCAAAATACTTTCTGTCGACCCTTTTTGTGGAGGTTTTATGTGATTCAAAAAAAAAAGAAGAAAGTTGGCCTGTTGTGTGATGCGTGCAAACAATATATTTATAGGTGTGCAATACTTATTGATTTAAAAAGCGCAGAGAGACCGGCCGTAGGCCTATTTGCCTGTTCCAGTTGTAGCCAAATCTTTTCACAGGCATTATGAAACTATCATAACAGTAGAATGGATTGGGCTTTAACAGTCTGAATGCTCACTAAAGAAGTGTGCTTCTTTAGTGTCTTCACGATAGAAGACTCTCCGGACTCTTGACACAGTGCAATCGCTTCACTCTTTGACGCAAATCTCGAGCAGTTTTTATTTGGTTGCCCATCCAGGTTTTTTTTCCTGACAATGTGCATGCATTTTCTTGTACTGGAGCCATTCTACACTTATTTTCCATTGGCTCTTTAAAAAGTATTGATCGATTGGGCAAAATGAATCCCACAGGCAGTGTCGACTCGGTTTCAAGCGACATTGAGCTGAGATTCGTGTTTCCTTTTGGCCCGGCATCATGGAATGTTAAGACAACATTAAGTGGCCGGTGATCCGTAAACCTGCAGATCGGCCCATCTCGATAATCCTTTGTGAGGACTGAATCGGCCACACGCTGTTACCTCGGCAGTTAGTTTGATCCTCATTCACTTAAACCCTCTTTCTCTACCCCTTTGTGAAATAATAACCAAGAGAATGTAAACACCTTTTATACTCCGACCTTTACAACCAAAATGAAAGAATCCTCATGTTTTACAAAGGCAACCCTCTCTCCTTTTTTAAAGGGGGGAGGAATAGGCCTATGAGCAGCATTGGAACGCACAGTCTGCATTTTAATTTGTCACTGTGTGACCAAGTGAATGCCGCAATCTGTCTCATTGTAACGAATGACAATGGCTGCAATTGTGAATTTGTGTCCTAGTTAATTTCTGGGAAGTCTCTAATGCAGCAGATGTGCTGAGTTGGATAGTTACTCCATAGTTGGAGGAGGAACGAGGGTTTTACCTCCCGGCCCTATCGATCCTGTTGACACGCTCCCCTTCGGGTAATGCAAATGTTTCTTTACCTCAACACAAACATTCAAGGCCTCCTGGTAGTCCTACCCCAATTATCTAGAGATTTGAATACCATGGCCTTTCGCTTTTTGACATTTTCATATTTCAGAACGGAGTCAGTTTTCTTTTGTTACGCCTCCTCAACACAGACAGCTTTCATGTTTAATAAACAGCGCAAGTGTTTTGCAAAAAACGAGGAGTCAACAACTGAATTTGATGCAAACTCGTTGGGGAGAAAAAAAAAAGAATAAGCGGTACACACGACTCTCTGTAATAAACTGTCACTGTCAAACGTGGTCGGATTAGCGCTGGTTGATTACGCGGGGGCGGTGGGTGTTATTGTCACTGCTAGGCTACTCAACCTCCCCTGGCACGCGTGTGTTTATCCCAGCCGTGCAGACCTCTCTCCAGGTAACCAGTGATCGCCCAGGGATTTCAGGACGCATCTGGGCCCCGCGGTAAACAACACCCCAGAGACACTAGTGGAGGCTGGCAGCCATCTTCTCTCCCCATCCATTTATCTGTATTTTAAAATGTTTACGTCGATGCCACAGTATCTATTGA
Source organism: Eleginus gracilis (assembly GCA_025629765.1). Lineage (NCBI taxonomy): Eukaryota > Metazoa > Chordata > Actinopteri > Gadiformes > Gadidae > Eleginus > Eleginus gracilis. The sequence continues at coordinate 7,164,107 of JAOSLM010000026.1, read as the reverse complement.
AACTTAGATCTATTCCGATGTGTAGTTCCTATGAAATCGGGGGGGCAGGGGACACAGTATGCACTGTAACATATATATTTGTGGTGAAAGGGAAAGTATTTAATCAGTAAAAATAGAGTTGAGTGATATTAACAATTGCGTGTGATATTATGGGATAATAGGGTCCGTTTACCTGCAGTATCCAGGAGACATTAATGGAAGCAGTGCATGACGAAGCAGGTGGAGCAGTGTCCGTGCTTCATTTCACCCGGCGAGGACATTCTAATAATACGTTCAGAAATGGACTCTTCATAAATGCAGCCTCCAACATTGGGGGGGGGGAAGAAGAGGCAACATGGGGGAACTCCATCCACAATGTTGCGATAGAGAGGCTAATCTCATATTGCACTATTGATTTTTAAAGGGACATATGGCATAGCTCTAGGTACTAACAAGATTGTCCTGTCGACATTAGTGTAACCGATAAATGATAGGATAGGAATTAATTCAGAGCCCCGCGCAGTGCATTTAGTACAGTATACAATTCCGACCACTCTGCAATGAAGTGCAGTGTTGATTTTAGTTTTTTAGGGCGATGAAGGAATGCTTCTTAAAGTCAAGGCGCTGTGACCAGCTTCTCTTTGAATAAGAGAATCATGGGCTATAAGTGGCCAAAGGGGGATGACATTGACTGTAGGTACCAAGGTAGGCCCAATTAAAGTGCATTACTATGCAGGTGTTGGTGGGTGTTTTTGATCTTTCTCGGTTTAATGGAGGAGACACGAGTGTGTCTCTGAGAAAACGTATGTGTTTTGCATTCCTTTTGACCGGCCGAGACAAAAACACAGTTTGCCGGGTGTCTGAGATCCCATACGGATACCCCTTCCATTGAAGTCCAGCGTGCATCCTTTCATGTCGAGTGGAATGTACCGATTTGTGTATATTCTCAGCCATTATTTTCCACAGGGAGGAAGTGACATGTGTTCCGTAGGCCGTTTCCTTGTTCTTTCATGTTCTTTGCATTCAGCTCGAGAACATATGCAGTGGGGGATTTTTGTATAAAATTTTTTAAAGCTACACCTCCAGATCCTCTTGTTTATGCAGCACATATCTGTAATACTTAAATACCGCATTGATCATTGCACTGTTCAAGGACATTATGAACAGAACCCACACCAATATCCAGATTGAGCTCATGTCACTGATCGTGTATGTTATTGTTCACCAAACCCAGTGAGACAGTTTGACGCTAATATTTTCTTAAAGATAATCGCTTTGTATGCCAAACTTGGCTTTAACAGTACTATTATGATTTGTATACATGGTATTGAAGTGTATTCAATACTATTAATAGCCTAGTTATGAGCAACGCATATGGAAAATGTGTCGCTGCTTTATTTTATTTATCTGCCAATTAATGGAAATAATTGGCAGATTTTGGTAATTTCTTATCTTTTGATATGATCCACAATTGTAAAGCCTAATGGTGAAATCATACTTTTGGTGTTTGTATAGTGCCAATATTAATGTATAGCTTTGGAATCGACCCAGAACATTTGATTACAAAGCATGTCAGCAAGATTGTTTTTGCCATTAGTGCTACAACACTCTATTTAAATAGCTGTAAGACTAGCAAGTCACGCAGACTAGAATGCTGGTAAAGGAACACATAGCATGTTGTATTTATAGAAGGTCGATAAACATGAAAGAGGAGTCCTTTTCAGGTGTGCCACTGACGAGAGCTGTGTTAATTTCATTGTACACATAGGATGATTTATGTTAAATTGAATGTCAAACCGAGGTCAATTCTTAATGCTGAATAGGGCGTCAGTTTGCTTTGACAGTATTATATTTCATATCTAAATAACAAGCATGTTATTAAATCATAGGCCGTAAAAGAGGAAATTAAACAGATTATTTAAAATTAACTATAAAGTACATTTCAGAATACACTTTTGCAGGGTCATTTCTATCTAAATGGTAATTTAGAGGCGGAGTAATTCACCGTGAACGTATGCCCGGATCAATACAACTTGTTTGTTAATCGAGTTTTTCGTTTTCTGACTATCACAAAACAATTGTAAATGGATGGACTCATTAAATGTAGTTTCCTTTCAGATAATTAGTGTACAGAAACTGATATATACAGACTATATGGTTGATAATTGTATTCTGTAATGAATAGAATATGCCACAAAAGTAGGGCTTCTTTTCTCTTCATGGTTTTATTTAGTATTGCCAAGTTATGCCTTGAAGTATTGATTAGGCGCTGACATCAAAGAGTAGCTAAAGAGGAAGAGAGGCCGGCAGACTGCTTGTATGGCCTCTAGCAGGGATGAAGAAGTGGTTTTGCAGTCCCAGTTTAGTGGTAGTATTTATGGTTGGCTTGGAGTTATTTGGCCAATGAGCTGCAGGATTGCTTTTCATCATTGGTAGGCAGATACACCACACTTTTCTTTTTTCTTCAGTGATCCGACTGGATTGGACATATGTTAATGATCTCACATTCTGTAGCAGTTGCGGAATTGACAGTCGGGATAGGCAAAATGTATTATCATAGAATATCCATATATTTTTCGCGTGGATGAGCTTTATTGAGGACTAGAGTAGTCCCTGTTCCGTGCCTTGAACAGAGTTTAAAATACACCATGCTAATCCTCCCAGTTCATAAGAAATACCGTAATGTTATTATTTATTTTTTTATCCAGAGTCAACCTGGTCATTTACATTATAAAATTGCAGTTATTTCAAATGTGTTTCCAAACCCTAAATACTTAAGAGAGGGAAACATTTGGTAACATTGTTGCCACATCACACGTGTACACATAAAGACATTGTTCTATGTTGACGATATCAGGCCACACAGATCAACGTTGCTACGCAGAGGCCCGTGCAATGTTGCCGTAGTGCAGTCCTACCAGAGACTAGCAACGTGTCCATCTCTGGAGCACCACATCATCTAATCCCTGATTGGTTGAGCAGGGAACGGACATCCTGCGTATTTGATTTTCAGCAGCCACGCGATAATAAAATGAATGTACCTGGCGAATTAAAAAAAACGCCACATATTAGATAGATAACCCAACCACTTTTTTTTCATCTACATCCTGATTTGCTCGACCGGCTATTTTGGTCCCTTGTGTACACGCTAACGTGAGGTTATAATTGCAGGCAGCTCGTCTATAATCTGCGCGATGTCTCTGCATTTACACATTGTATTTGCAGACGGGCTGCATGTAGAATGGTAAATCTAGCTATACAACACCACAAGTAGGCTAGGCTCACACTTTTCCTAAATTGAAAACGTGAGAGACTATGGGGGGGGGGCGGGGGGGGGGAAGAATGTTTGGTATTGTCTTGGAGGAGTTGAGGCTTAGGAGCAGCTCTTATCGAGGAACATGAAGGATTTCTGTTAATGATTTATGAGAGCGTAAATTGTTTCAGCACTTGACAGAACCTCATTTTACTGTAATGTGGTTGAATCTCTCCGCCCCAAAGCTGCTAAAGTCCTCACTGCTGAAACTGCTTATTTGCTTTTAGCTGTGTATGCCTAAACATCTCCGTTGGGGATTTGAGTCTGATTTATTTATTTCTTTATTCGCAGGTTCATGTTTTATCCCTCAGGCTTCAGTACCTCGTACCTCATCTTTGGCTGATCTTGGCAGTTTTTCTGTTCCCTAGCTTGATGTCTGACTCACAGAGCCCTGGCACATTTCACCCCAACCTCTTTCCTGGGAAAACACACACACATTTGCACACACATCCACATGGCAATGTGCCTTCTGTTGAACTTAAGTTGTGGCCCACTTCGAAATGCATTCAAATGCAATTCGTTTTATAGCATTCGTCTTGTTTGTCTGGCAGTGTAGAATATGGTCAGGTACAGCTCACCATATTGGTAACTTGGGTGTGTAAATATTTTCCAATCATATTCTTATTCATTCTTTTGTTCATATGTAGCTTGATTCATGTTTATTTATGTATTTTATGCACTAACCTCACCAATTCCCTGTCCTTTGTGCAATTATCCGTGACAAAAATAAAATGATTAAAACTCTGACACATCTGCTAAACAAGTGCTAAAAGTTCATTCCAATCAGAGGCTGCTGTTGCTGTCCCCCCCCTCAGCCGTATCCATTGCTGGCTGTCTTCTGAGGACGTTCAGCTTCCACACTGGAACCAGTTCATTGTACAGATCAATGGGACTGTGTTAGTCATTCACAGTATTCTAATTGCTTTTGGAATAGAATGGAAACGTGATACATTTTGAAGGGTTCAGTTCAGGTTTTTACTTTTACGTTTTATATTTTTATATTCCTTCAAGACAGTTTAAGATGAATTGCTTACAATGAGGGGAAAAACTAACAAGAAATATGCTAGCTCGCTACCTTGCGAGGGAAGATTGATTGGCCTAAAGTGATTACCAATAATTGTTTTGCTCATCTCTTTGTGAAATTATTTTAAGCATTTAATGAAGGCCATTTTTTGAAGAGCCTAATTTTGCTATCCGGGGGAAATAACATGTCTGGGAAATGTATCCTACAGTTAAACAGGATCATCCAGGAAGGTTGTAATGGACACCATATGGCTAACACCATCCAGAAATTGTGTCCCATCCATTTAAATCACAGAAGTGACATAGAAGGACCACCCCAATCTCTCTACATTATCTCCCCGTATGCTGCCAGTACAACTTTAGCCAGAGGTGTTATTTAACTCAGACATCCCCGCCAAACGGATCAGGTAACCTTAAAGCTCATGCGGTTGTCAAGGATTGCTCTCTGGGGTGATATTGCTTGTTGTTTAGAAGAACGATGTTATGGAACTCTAAATAGTAGGCTCTAATGGAGCTGTTGTTGATTCAACCCTTTCCCGAAGGACAACACAAACGGAAAAAATTATTTAGTATCTCTAATTGCGGCGCACAAGGTGTTTATGATGCCAGTGAATATATTTACCGCCTTTATTGTACTATGCTGCTAACTCTTCACACCGATGACTCGCACAGCCTTCATATTTTGAACCCGCCTGTATTCATGCATTTTCCCGCTCATTTGAACCGCGACTGATTAACCAACCCACTTGGTATTCCCATGCTTTTTATGTATCTATTCAAATTTGATGGAATAATTCTTTATTTTTTCTTTATTTCTTCTTCTCTTGTTGTCGGGTGAGACTCTCCTCCATCAACTTCAGTCTCTCTCTCTCTCTCTCTCTCTCTCTCTCTCTCTCTCTCTCTCTCTCCTGTCTGCGCTACCCCACCAGAGTGGCTTTAATCCCATGCCCACAGGGGATGGCTGACACGGATGAGTGTAAACTGTTGACATGGTGCTGTCTCCTCTGCTCTATGATCAAAGGTGTAGCAGCCCTGCTGTTCCGCAACCTGCCTGCACACACGCATATGTGCACGTACACACAGACACGCGTACACACACACACACACACACACCGTCACACACAAATAGCCTCCAGCACTAGCAGAGAAATGTTTCCCCGCTAGCCTGTTTGCATTTCCTTTTTTGAGAGGGTTAATTAATATAGTGGGGAAAGGAAACTGGTGTCGAATAAGTAGTTATTCTGTTTTTCTGGTCCCATCGATCCACTGACGGATGTGAGGGTGATGGAGGAGAGCTTGTGTCATACCCAACATGACCAGTGTGCCTCACTGACTTCACGTCAAGGGATCCCTTTGATGTGACCTGTCTTTGGCCCGCCATTTGTAGAGAGAGCACAACACCGGGTTGCGGTGTCATTTGGAAGCATTCACACTATTTAACCTGGCCAGAAGGACCGTAGAGGCAGCAGCGAGAGCAAAAAATAACTTTGATATTGAGACACACAGATATAGGGCCAAGGGGGGTAGCTTTGCTTTTGATGGGATGCACAAAGAACCGTGACAATGTTTTTCGTCGTGTATCATTTGCTTGATAAATCGAGGAATCTAAGTGGCATGCGTCCCATGCCTTCTCCTGACGTCTCTTTTCATGTGGGGGAGGAAGCGGCTGGTAAACGAGGCCCGATGCATTGTTCTGCTTCTTATAGGCTCCCCAAGACTCCACGCCATGGCTAATTAATCAGCCCATAATAATGCAACTATTGGTAACTTGTGTGTCTGTGTGTGTGTATGTCTGTGTGTTTTGTGTGCCTATTTGCATTTGCCAGATTTAAAACATAGTAGGAGTCTGTGTGCTCGCCCTGTGCGTGCGTGTTCATTTGCAATCACTTCATGAAATGCAAACCTGCCCTTGCAGCCCAGGCGTGGATTCTGGCATCATGGTTAATGTGTGGATCACTCTATTGGAGCCCTTCAGTAAGACACGAGGAAACACTGCTCGGGCCTAAATGGGTCACGTTAGATACAATTTCACATACTCACGGCCTTGGACATATCTGGCATATCTATCATAAAATGGGATAGATGCAAACTGGCCTTTACGTCAATGGCAGACTTGCAGGTGAGTTAGTGAGACTTGGATTGGATAGTGCATTTTGAAAAGGAAACAAGCCAATCCCTTTTTTTTAAGTCTACCGAGTGCGCGGTTTAATGGTTGTGTTACTTTCTTTTTAACATTTTAGTTTTTTTATTTATTCGCCAAAATATCCTTACAAAACATTGAACAATGCAGCATTTGTTATTGAAACCAGAGTTCTCTTTTGCAAGGAAAGGGGTAGCATTTATCAGCAATCCTTAAACTTTTACTCGACATGCACCTTTCTTCCTAAATGTTTGAAAAATAGAAAATACATCTCCGTTGACACTTTCCCCCGTCAATGGACATGCATCACCACTCATCTTGTTTCAGGGTAGAGCATACAAAAAAAAAGACAAGACAATCTCAGGACGAAAACAACCCGCAGGCGTTTCAACAAGGAATGTCTGTGGACCCTTCCAGGCTTTATTTATTGACGGATTGATTTAGGACGTTGCACGCAAACAGATAGGTTCAGGAACAAGTCGGTTAATCGCCAAAGCACGAAGACAAATGTGTAAATGTAGTGACAATGTGACATGGTGCTATTTTGCCAAACTCCTTCATGAAACAGTAAACCAGCTGTAGTCGTTTGGGCTATGGCAAGGCTTTGAATGCCAAGTGTGTTGTGAGCATTTGGAGAGGAGCTACACGATGATGCATTGTCTTCGGTCCAAACACCCAGTCGACAATGGGTCGAGCCGTTTCATGGAGCCGATTCTTGGCATATGCTGTAGAAGGAAAGGTGAAAGCAAAGGCATTGAATTTTTTGTAGGTTGCTATCTTTTTCTTGCACAAAGCCGATATTATTAGAAGTCGTTCTCAACTCTGATGCTCTAAAAAATCATTTAATTTGTTGACTTGATGCTCCAAAAATTGATTGATGTAATCTTATTATATAGTCTAATCAATGGATGCATGATGTCAGATGCATTTTTGCCTGGTGATTGTGAATGACAATGATATTTAATAAATTGCTGATATCCTTAATATAATTCTGGCTTAAAGGTTATCCACTTTTCAGTTAGATGCCCGGGGAGACTTCTCTCAGGAAATAGACTGACTGTAGCTTATGTGTACATCTTCAACACAGCGTTTGCTTTGAATAGTAATATATGGACGGGTAATCTATATTCATATTCTAATCCATATTATCTTTTAGTCTCCGATTTTTTTTTTTATCAGATTTACACTTCTATAGATAATTTCGATAAGGTTTTACACCAAATAGTTTATGAATACATAAAAACCAACAAGAAAAAGGCTTTTAATACTTAGCATACGATTTAAACAGAAGGGTCATCAATGGGTAAAAACAAAACGTAAGTCGCGTCGCCGTTTCCGTACACAACCTCGGAAAGAAATGGCCGTTCGCAGCGGCGGCGGCGGCGGCGGCGGCGGTGGCAGCAGCAGCTGCTGCCATAAAGGGCGTTGATTGATGGCAACTATGAGCGAGCTGGAAGTATCACAGGGGCTGTAAAGGGGCTTCATTCTATTCCGTCCAGACCACTGATAGCAATGATCATTAGTTCCCATTAGGTCATTATGTCAAACAATGTCAGCTGGGGTGGAAACACAGGGGATAAGCCGGGGGGGCTGGTATACCACCACCACCACCACCCCCCCCCACCCCCCCCCCCCCCCCCCC
>JAOSLM010000026.1:6707886-6733657 GCA_025629765.1 Eleginus gracilis | reverse complement strand
ACGCGTGCCGTGACATCCTGCTATTTAAGACCTTGGACCAGGTACAGCGCCCCCCCCCCCCCCCCCGCCCCCGTGCACGGGAGCTCTTGGTATTATTTATGAAGCATCAGGACGGGATTGTTTGTTTGTTTGTTTGTTTCAATCAATAAATGATCTGATTCGGGGCTGGGAGTCAAACGCCCTGAGCCACTACACCCAACCCGCCCCACAGGTCCTCAAAGCAAGGTTATGTAACATGTACGAATCGTCCTCCAGGAGCAGTTGTCTGAGGTGCTTGACGCCATGTTTGAGGTGCTGGTGAAAGCCCAGGAGCACATCATCGACCAAGGAGAGGACGGAGACAACTTTTATGTCATAGAGAGGTTCGCTTGTTCCCAGGTTTTAAATGTTTTAGAAGTCCTGAATGTGTCCTTACCCTCAATCACGCACACGAGTCCTCTTCTCCAGGGGGGTGTTTGATATCTACGTGCAGAAGGATGGAGGGAGTGCGTGTGTCGGGAAGTACGATGGCAAGGGTAGTTTCGGCGAGCTCGCCCTCATGTACAACACCTCCCGTGCTGCCACGATCATCGCGTCCCAGGACGGAGCCTTATGGGGCCTGGTGAGTAGGGGGGAACTGGCAATGGGGGTGGGGGGGGGACCTTTTACCGAAGCAGAATGGCATTACACACAGGATACGAAGCACGCCAAGGATATGACCTTGTGTGGGTGTCTCCTTTAGGATCGTGCGACGTTTCACAAGCTCATCGTGAAAAACAACGCAAAGAAGAGGCGGCTGTACGAGGCCTTCATAGAGTGTGTTCCGCTGCTTAACTCGCTTGAGGTATTTAGCACATTCTCACCTGACCCTTATGGGAGGACATGGTATGCGAACATATGGATAGCTGGGCATCTTTTTTGTTACATCAATGCACATATGTCCTTTACCTCTCTAAGATTTCTGAAAGAATGAAGATTGTGGATATACTGGGAGCAAGAGTGTTTCACGATGAAGAACGCATCATAACACAGGTGATTGGACGTTTGTATCCAATGTGCACTGGTGGCTGGAGGTGAACCAAATCTGACACAGCACTGGGCTCTTCTGTTCCCTTGCAGGGGGAGGACGCAGACTGTTTCTATATCGTGGAGTCGGGCGAAGTGAAGATCATGATCAAAAGCAGAGTGCGTTGGTTTTGACTGGCTTGTTTCTGTGTATTTTTGTCCTTCTGTGTAATATGTCCCGAATGCCCCATGTTCTTCTTTTGGTGCGTTGAGTCCGACAATACCGAGGATCACCACCGTTTGGGGGGGGGGGTTCATCTGTGTTCCCTGTTGCAGACCACGGCTGGCCAGCTGGATCATGCGGAGGTGGAGCTTGCTCGGTGTGTCCGAGGCCAGTACTTTGGGGAGTTGGCACTGGTCACCAATCAACCGCGAGCTGCGTCCGTCTATGCCGTCGGAGCGACCAAATGTTTGGGTGCGTTGTTGTTTGACACATTGCAGGACCATGTCACCTGGTCCTAATGATCCAAAGCCCAATAGTTCCACTTTAAGTCACCACTGGACTTTCCCCGATTTCCCAATCGGAAAGCCGTTGCTCATACGTATTTAGTTTTTGCCTGATTTTATGTTGCCTAGATTATCAAGAGATGTCGACAGTGCTGTTAATTATTTTGTTTATTCTGTCTCCATAGTAATAGATATCCAAGCTTTTGAGCGCTTGCTGGGCCCTTGTAAGGAAATCATGAAGAGGAACATCAGCCAGTATGAGGACCAACTGGTGGCACTGTTTGGCTCCAGTGTTGACCTAAAGCAGGAGCAAAGCCAAGTATAAAATGAGCCTGTGTTCATTTCTATATTATCCTGTGTATTCTTCAATGTATAAATGAGAAAAAGGAAACTTATTGTACCATCTTCCCGATCTTTTTTCATCACAACTGTCTAACCCAGAGTTGTATATTCTGTCTTCTTCCATAGTTATGCATGCACTTCTACTAGTATGGAATTCAGTCCACTGCAGCACCAATTAGCCATACAAAAAAAATTATGATTCAAATCTTTAATACACACCCTCTAAACGTGTCAAATTTTAATCTCGAATTTTGTTAAATTTCACTTTATGTACATTTTATACAACAAGATCCAGCCCAAAACATTCATGAAATAAAAGATTGCAACTTAATATTCAAGTTTTCTGGATCTTTTTTTTATTTCGAGTTACAAAATGTGAAGTGCCATCAGCAAACTCCGGGAGCCTGCCAACCTTCTTTGTGTTACAAGTATTTACACCCCAAAAATCAACAATATCCCTCAACAATTTCACACTTCCTGCATGTCCACGAGGTGAAGTGTCCTGGCTGTCCAAGATCCACTTTGAAGCTTTAAATATTTAAAATATTTACAATGTCCAGTATGCCAAAACTCCCAAATCAAACTAGCTTGTTCGATGCAACGGCAGATCCAAGAGCTTCGTCTGCTTCAGTAGTCTGACGAGGAAACAGTAGATCTGGTTCAATCAAAAGGAGCGGTTTAATGGACATGGTCCTCTTTTCAAGAAATCATAGATTAAGAAGTGAATTCTTCCTCTTGTGAAAAAGGAAAGGCTGGACAAGGAAGTGTGCACATAATTACTGTACTTAAAAAATACACCTTGAAATGTCTATTTAGCCATCGCAGCGCAACGGCCCCTATGATCATTGTGTGTGTGAAGAACTGAACCGGACAATCATCGAAAGACAAAAGAAAAGAAAAAGAAAAAAGGCCACCCAGTTAGTCACTCATTCTTCCTGTTTAAATGTCCTGAATTATTGTCCTTCAGAGTATCTGACATAAAAAATAAAACTCCCAATAAATACAAATACAGCAGAGAACTTGTCCGGTAGGGTCCATCCCCCAAGTGCCTCTGAGGAGAACATAGTTACCAGAGAGGAGTGAATCCAAAATGATATGGGAAAAAAACAAAGGTTTTGTTATATAGGGGATTCCCCCCCCCGCCACCCCCCCTCAACAAAAACAATGTCCAATAGGGTCCAGGAAAACGATTCAGAATATTCCCTTTCTTTTCCTGAGGCTCACTGTTGATGTCATCTGAAGACCAAACTCATGCCAGCCAAGGAGTTTCACACAGAGGTGATGACAATCATGAGGTGGGGTGAGATGCTGGAGATCCGGTTGAGGAGGTCAGGAGCAAGCTGGGACAAGTGGCTTTCCGAAAATTCACACGGAGGGAAAATCTGCAATACATAGGCAGGCTGCAAGGAGAAGGACAGTAAATTAAAATCATTATTATTTATTTTTTTACTTTGATTTGACAGAAACTGTTGGTCTGCCAACTGCCTAACAAAACGCTACATTCTCTCCTGAAAGCACAAATAAATGGTACATTGTTTTTGGACAAACAACGTAGACACTTGCCTGATTGGAGCCTGGGTTTGGGATATTAATGATACCAGCGGCCAACTTGGCCTGTAAGTAGTTAATAAAAGCAGCCTTAAGAGCCTGGGTCTGGTTCAAAACATCGTCTTGGTCCCGTCCACATGGCAGAGCGAGGAGAAGGCAAAAGTCAGAATCTCCCTGATGAAGACGAAAGAGGAATCAGTTTCGTACATAATGCATTCCATTTGCAAAGGATTATACATTAACGAATAGATTTATGGCTCAGAGGGCAAAGTACCGTCATTCTTCTGGCTACACTCTCGAGCTGAGATGCCTCTAATCTCATCCTCTGGACAATTCGGAGCAAGGCACCTCCCTCTTGCAGTGGCAATGATCGATGAGCCAGCGCCTTGTTTCCACACACAAAATGGAGCTGGACAGCAGCAGTGTCGTTCTTTAGCGCCAGCAGACCTTGCCACACAATTGGGTATTTCTGAGAAGAAAAAAAAAAGAAAAAGGAAGGACATGAGACACCGTTTGTTTTTGTCAGAACCCTAGCTCTCTGGTTTGTGTTTGATTAATCATTCATTGCACTCGCTTACTGTGAGCAGCTGCACCATGTTGACAGGCTGGGTCATCTTGCCGTCTTGTTTGGCTTGTTGGTCTGTACCCTGTGGAATACAAGATATTCGTTTAGGAATACATTTAAGAAACAGCACTCTTTAGAAATACCAAAAATATAATTAAACCGCAGAGCACGAACGTACCATTGCGGGCATAATGGTCACCGGTGACTGGTTGAGAACAGCAGGAGACGTCTCTGGCATCTGCTGATGGATGCTTCTTGGGTTTGCGTACATTCCTGCATACTCATTGAAAGAACCACTAGATGCTGGTGGAATGAGCTGAGCTCTCTGGGGAGACGCTATGGCTGAACCGGGCGGTCGAATTCCCATGACCGAGTCCTTCGCATGAGGAGAGTGTGGCCTCTTTGACTCCAATGACTTTGCAACATCCTTCTCAGACACACCTTTCAACACGTTTGCTCTGGGAGATAATGATGAGGGGATGTTGGAGGACGTGGAAGAAGGGGGCAGAGAGTCTAGTATGTGTCCACCGTGTTGGTCTGGGGTTGTGCGCTCCCCCTGTTGGTGTATGAGCACACGCATGTCCCTCGGTGCCATGTACGGATCCAACGGAAGGCCACCGCGTAAGGAACCTGCCTGAATAGATTCCGCCTTCAGCTGGGTCACAGACTGTCGCCCAGTCATCTGGAGGAACCGGCGAGCGTCTTCCTGTTCTCCCTCGTGGCCCCTGACCGAGCCAGGGTTGACCTTGAGGACCATGTCTCTGCTGCTGACCGCCTGCGGGGAGGTGGGCCTCTGCTGCAGGGAACCGGACCAAGGGGAGCCCAGAGGCTCAGGATGGATGCCATAGGTCATCACAGAGAGGGGCGGAGTATTGACCCGGACGTCTTGAACCAGATGCTGCATCGGAAGGGCTTGGCTGACGTGACTCGGATGAGGAGACATCCTTCCTAATCCCCCGTGGGAACTGTGGGGGGGCATGATGACAGACTGCTCTTGGTGATGCACATACTGCTGCATTGGCGCAATGCCAGAAGGCAACATGACCGGAATGCCTTTGGGTGATGAGGAGCCAATGGGCGAGGACACTTTAGGAAATGGGGAGTGAGGGTTGCGTGGGGACCTGGGTTCAGGTTTGGCTCCACCGAGGTGAGAAGGAGCTCCAGAAGTAGAGGTCACAAAACCAACATGATTGCCTGGAGGAGAGGGCAAGTGTGGACTAATTGCCGGACTTATGGCAGAGGGCCAAGAGGTTTTAGCATCTGCACTGTGAGAATCTGCGGCTTCCACTTTCTTTTGATGTTTCATTAGCACATACTCGGGATGATGGTAATTCAGTCCTTGCTGGTTACCGGTTTGTGGAAGACGCTTCACGACACCTTGCGGACCAGACTGGTAAACAGAGTCCATCTTTTCCAAACCTGTGATTTCTTGTTTGATAGAGGCGGACTGTGTCTTTCCAGAATGTCCGTGTTCACTCAATATTGGTGCCCCCTTCTGAGCACCTGACTGGGAATGGCTATACAACTCCTGCTTAATCTGGGGCATTGAAACCAACTGCTGAGATTCAATATCAACGGCTGTTGCTTGCGGGATCTGGCTGATTTTCGCACTTATCCGCTGCGGCCCCTCTATTTTCTGCCCGGAGTGGCTCAACACTACCACGCCTTCTGAGGTATTAACTCTTAAGCCTGGGCTGGATCCAGTGCTTAGATTGGTGCTCTCAACAATGAAGCGCCCTGCACTGCCACCCTCCTCGCCAACAGATGGCCCTTGATATGACCCACCATCGTCAATACTGGGCCTATAACTTTGCTTGGAGACGGCTATGTCCACGCAGGGATTACCAGCAGTCATGTTAATCTTCTCCTCAGTTTCAGGTGGATTGCAAACACGACTAATAACAGAAGTGGCAGTGGATGCAATAACGGATATCACAGACTTAGACTCAGGAGATAGGAGGGAGGCTGGCTGTCTGACAACTGGTTGAGCTGGGGTAGGCATTCTATGATCAGGTAATGGACACTTATTGAGCATGGCACTTGATTGGGTGGTAGGTTCCGATGGTTTGTCTCGGGGGGTTGGTAGATTACTAGTTATAGTTGAACTGCCTTGTCGGGGCATATTTTTGGGCTTCATAAGAATCTGCCGCAAATCACTAGTACCATGGTCAGTATCCATGTTTTCGGGCTCTGGGGTTAAGGACTGGTTTGGATGGTTTACCAATGCTGTCGCAGGCAAGACTGGTGCCAGTGGAACTGCTATGTCTTTAGGCGTGGTATGCCAATCCGGGGGGGACACAGGCATTCGATTTGGCTGAATGGGCCTGATATTTGGGCGGCTGGGAGAAGGAGAAAGGGAAGGGGAGATGTTTTCAGGTAGCTGCTGTGGAGGTTTGGGGCCAATGGGACTCTTGGACTGGGGGCAGACAGATTTCAGCTCTGGAAGCTGCTCTATGGAGGATGATTCTGTCTTTGCTTTATCTTCCGACGCCTTGTTAATTGTTAATTCTGGCTCTGGCTTCCAAGTAGTGGCAGTAATGACAGCTGCAGTAGCTGATGATGGTGGTTGTGGTGTCACTTCAGGAAGAGTCTTAAGTTTAGAGGCTGTAGAATCTGATGAAGGACATGGTGATTCTTCAGGTACCGATTGTCTTTCCTTAGCATCTTTTTTGACGGGTTTCTGGGCCTTTGATCGTTTAGGTGTTTTTGGTCTTCCCTTGGTGCCCTTCTTGGGTGTATGCAGAAGGGATTCTTCAGGCAAAGCAGACGTTTCCATTTCAGTTTCATCATCCTTTTCTGGTGGAATAACGACTTGCAGCTCTGGTTCTGAATCTACATCAGCATCAATAACTGGTGCTGTTGGAGGCAAGGCTGCTGCCATATCCTCTGCGGTTATAGAATCAATAGCAGCCATAAGTTCGGTTTCACTTGCAGGGTTTGATGGTTTTTGATCTTCTGGTTCAATTTTGACTTCAGGTGGTACAATTGGTGGAGTTGGCGGCTTTGCCGGCAATGCAGAACCTGTAAGTTTAGCGATATTTTCCACCGCCTGGGCCAATTCTAACTCTTGAGTAAGAAAGCTTTTCGCGGCATCCTGAGGCGTCTTTTCTGAGGCAGCTTCGTCGGCATCAATATCGCCAGGGACTTTGCTGGAACTATTAGGCTCTGAAGGTGGATCAGTATGATCGCCTTCAGCCTTTTTAGAAGGATCTTGATTACTATTTTCTTCATCTTCCAACTGTAACAGGGCTTTTACCTCAGTGACATCAAGTCTTATTTTTAGGTCTTTGAGGACTGGAGACTTCGGCGCACGCGTCAACTTGGCTTTACCTTTGGCAACCTTATCCTTCTCGAATGGAACTTTCTCCTCAGACACTGGAGATGCAGACTTTTTCTTGATTGTTTTTTCTTCCAAGACCTTGTCCACTGCATTTTCGTCTTTACATACTGGTCTTTCACAATTTTCTGCACCTTGTTGGTCTTGATCCTCCTTTTTTGGGTTAACCTTCAAAGGATCTTTAAGTGGACTTGATTCCTCCAGAGCCACGGGTTCTTCATCCATGGATTCCATTTCCTGATGTTCTTCAGGCAGCAAGGTTTTCTCCTCCTTCCTACTTTCTTTGGATTCCGTTGCCACCATGGATACTTGACTTGAACACTTTGTGCTGGACGGAGAATGTTTACCTTTTGTCATTTTGGGGATCTTCTCGCCGCTTTCGGATTCATTTGAGTCATTTTCTTTAGCATCGTTTTTTGACCGATCACCCTTTGACGCTGAACCATCTTCAGTTTGCTTACGAGGACGACCTCGTTTGGAGAGGCCTTGCACATTGCGGTTTACCGTTTCCTGTTTTGGCTCCTGTTCTGCATTCTGCTGTATAGTTGCATCTTTATCCCCAGCCCGCTTACGTCCAGAGCGTGGAGATTCAGGTATTTCCTTTCCGGTTCGCACTGAAGCATCATCCTCGACAGGAGTGGCATAAACCGATTTCACATTTCTTCGCACTCTAGTTCTGCTTGGTGGCTGGTCTGGGACGCTATCAGAATCTGTGGCAGAAATGGGAGACTTGGCACTGGACTTGAGCTCTGAACCGCTTTTAGAGGAGTCACCTCTTGGTGAAGACCCACGTTTCAGCTTTTCCTTGTCAATTCGCTCACTCTTACGAGTTGCTAGTTTTTCACTATTTGAGGCAGAGGAGGCAGCAACTGGAGAAACATAAACAGGAGATTGTTTATGTTTTCTACCCTTTATTTCTCTTCCTTTCTGTTCTTTCTGAAGTGGAGATGTCGGTTCCTCATGTTCATCAGCATCAGGCAACTCCATTTTATTTACTGGAAATGTGTTTTCCGTGTCATCGGTTTTAAGACATTGAGGAGCCACTTCATTCGATACATACATATCCTCTACAAGGGTGGGTACTCTTGGACTTATGGCTTCAGATATATCCATCTGTGAGGTTTCGAGATCCATCTCTGGCTCAGAACTGCTAACAAACTCTTCTTGAGCATCACTATTACATGGTTGTTCCATACACTGAGGTTGTACATCTCCAATAATATCAGCTTTTTCTGGGGGTGATGGCTTGACTTTCTGCACTGGATGACTGGACTCTAGAACTGCTGGAATCTGAATATTTGAATCTTTTGGGACCTCTGTTGGTGTATGGTGTGTGGGCTCAAGATTTTCCTTCTCTTCTTTAATTAAAGATAGAGGGGCTGATGGCTCTAAAGGTGGACTAACCACAACACATTTCTCCTCTATTGGAGACATTACATTGGGTGTAGACTGGGGAATAACAATAGGCAGAGGACGTGGCTCAGTAGGACTAATGGGTTTAATCTCTGGCTCCACAGCCGGTTCAGACATTTTGGGAGAAGGCAAAGCTTGTGGCTGTGGTTCAGGTGCTTTTTCAATTTTAGTCTCTTTTTGGACACTCTCTTCCTCCTTTACTACTGATTGAAGTTGTTCTTTCCCTTTCTGTTGTGATCTCGTGAGCTCCAAAAAACGACTACGGAAAAGGACTGCCGGCTCAGAATCATCCGTTGTTCCCTGCTGAGCAGATTGTGCATTTAACCCATGCTCAGGTTCCTCGTGCTTACGTTCCAGGTGTTTAAGTCTTCTGGAGTCCTGCTCAAAGATTGAGCTGTGAAGGAAACGTGAGGCAAACAGTTCCCTGCGTTCTGCTTCTGGTTTCGGCTCCTCCTTCCTATCATCTAGTTTGTCTTCAGAGCCACTACGAATCTTTTTCTTTTTCATATACCAGGAGGGTTTAGGCAGGGGTGTTGCTTCTACTTTTTCAGTATCCTTTCTGGTGGGTAACCCAGCCAAGGTGGATTCATAGTCCAGGAAGGACCAGTTTTCATCTCTAGACGAAGACAGGGATTTTGCACGATCCAAAAGAGCTTGTGTATCTGATGTTATCGTCTTTGAAAATGAGTAGAACTTATTCCTTTCAAGATTAGCTAGTTTGGGATCTGAAATTCTGTCAACCCTCAGCCGTTCAGAAAATGGCATTGACGGTGATGGCATAGGAGAATGGGGTTTGTGTTCTTTATCCTCTTCAGAGTCTGACCGCACTTCCCCAGGTTCTAAGTCATGCCAAACACCATCCTCGCGTTTTCGGTTGTGAATGTTTTTACTTAGACTTCTAGAGAAGTTCAAATCAGGTAATATGTCCTGCTTGACTCTGCTCTCCCATCGCTTTTGTTGCTCTTCTTCAATACTGAGTGAAGGGGTGTTGGGCTTATGTGGTATCTGCGTGGTATGAGTCTGCTTGAGTGATAACTCTAGGTCTGAGTGAATCTTATCGTCACTTATACTAAGATCTTTCTGTTGAGGCTGTTCCACAGATGCCTCATCTGGATGGTGTGGAGAATGAAGAAAACCTGGAGAGGCAGTGTTGGACCAATCTGGGTCTTCAGTTTTCGGACGGAAAACCCTGTAAACACGCTGATTCTTAAAACTGGCATCGTTGTCGAATTGGTCTATTTTCTTGTTATGCGAAGGGAAAGTGTCTGTGACGTCTTCGGGTGGTTTACCAACTTCGTGTACAAGACTCCGGTGGTCAAGGTCTTCCATTTCACCTCCTAGTGGACTGTCGGGTTTATCAGATTTGTCAAAGTCCTGCTGTTGCTGCTGCTGGAGTAGTCTCCTATTTTGCTCCATTTGTTTGCGGTAACTTTGAGAATGGTCAATATCTACATGCTCCTCCCGGTCCTTGGTGCCTTTTTCAACGTCATCAGTTTGATATTTGATACCTGGAAGTTCTGGGTCTCTGGTACTTCCTTGGTCCATATGACCCTCGTGTGAGAACCTCCTGGATGCATTATGCCCTTGGTGTTGCTTCGAGTCCAGTACATCCACAAGTGCCTCTGATGGTTCCCTCGGTCCGCTGGCTTCTTCTTGTCCTTCCTTCTGAATGCCAAGAAATGCATGCTTTTCGATTTTGATTCTTGAATCTCTGCGCTCAGAATCTTTTTGTTGTTTATCCCCGTCCATGTCTTTCAAAGATGCAGAACTAGCTGAAATATCTGGGTGATTTCCATCTTCGTCGTCTAGCCTGCTCCTCTTATGTCTAATGGGCCTCCCGCTGGCATCAGCAAAGCGTCGCTTTCTTGCAGCCAAGCGATCTGAATCAACTAATGATTCTTTCACATCATTGACACTTTCGGATTTTATGTGTTTTTTGCCTCGACTCTTCCCATCTCCATCTGAATCGCCTACTGCCAATTCAGTTCTTTCACTTTTTATAGTTTCAGCTGGGGTAACCGTTGGCAAAGGATTTGAACTGAGTGGGTCACTCTCCACCTTAAACTTTGGACGCTCAATGGCATCTTGCACAGATCCTGTTCCCCTTTCAGACGTCACATCAAACCCAGCCTCAGGCTCTGCCTCGAGTGAAGCGTCACAAGGGGACTGGGCCTTGGGCTTCCTTGATTTAGGCTTGTCTCCTTTGTCTTTTTCCGCTTTATCTTTTCTTCTGGCGCGCTTGCCCTTCTCAGCGCTGGCTACCCGATCCGCTGTGGCATTCTTATCAGTCTTGTCGCCCTTGGAGCCGTGCTCCAATGGGGTCTTGTCCGATTTCTCAAAGTGTGGCGGCGGCGGCGAGAGGGAGCTGGCGCTGCCGCTACGCTCCGAGGACTGGCTGTAGACCCGTCCCGAGTCTCTGTGCGCACGCTCGGACGGCGAAGGGGAAACGGTGGGCGTGATGGGTCGCCGGGGATGGGAAGGGCTCCACCTGCCGCGGTCTGCTTCAAAGCGCTCACGCTCCCTCTCTCGCTCTCTTTGAATGTAGGTGTATTTCCGGATGTCCTGCTCAAAGGGGTCCCTAAAGTCCCGGTATTCCCTGGGGTCTTCGTGGTAGCGAGGGTCAAAGGGCTCGCCCGGGAAGTGTTCCAGGTCTGGGAAACGCTCTCGGCTACGAGCGGGGTATTCCCGGCGAGCATCTTCGGGATAGAGACCAGGTGTCCGCACACTCTCATAGTAAGCCCTCTCTGCTGTGAACTCATGATAGGGAGGTCTGCGTTCCTCTCTGCGGGAAAGAAGCAAAAGGGCAAAAAAAACAAATATTCAAGGGACGTATGGGCGGACATGTTTAATCGTTGCAATAACAATTATCTGACCGCAATTAATCAGTTGAACACATTTCTTTTAAATTATTTACCGTCGCTCAGGTGGAATTTCGTAGAAGTCTCGGATATCTTGCCCCGAGGACTGCATTGACCGATAGAAAGCCATCTGACTCTCTTGACTTGCAAAATCAACCTATTTTAAAAGAACATTTAAACAAAGATCCGATAAAATATACAAGATTTACAGATATTAATAACCATCTATATCTACATAGAGATATTGATGTAAAGATGGATAGATATAGAGGAACATTTTAATTCTTACCTTTATTTTATTACCACCAATCTTCCAGCCTTTGGTCTCTCTAACAGCAGCTTGAGCGAAGTCTGTGTTGTTATACAAGATAAGGGCCATCCCTTTCAATCGATCAAACAACACCTGAAAGACACATTGGTTAAACATTCATCCCACATCAAGATTGTCTTGATGTTAAGAAAAGTAGGGCAGTTCAAATATATATTCACCTTAACGACATGTCCGTAGCGACAGAAATGCCTCGTCAAGTACTGCTCTGTGATGTTTGAGGCCAGACCATCGAGCCAGACACATGTGGTGGGCATACTCTTCCCAAAGCCAAGCTAAAAGGGGAAACAAAAAAAGTTAGAGAACTAAACCTATGCATACATGTATAAAATTACAATTTGGTTCACAGTATATAGACTTGGACTTGGTAGACTTGTACCATTGCTGCCTTTACCTTGAGCCTGTTGCTTCCCAGATATTCTCCATCCATCTTCTTGATAGCTTTACACACACTGGCAATGTCGGAATACTGGACAAAGGCATACTGAGGCACTCCATTAACCTTTTTTATGTCTATGTCCTGCAAGAGAAAAAGAAAGGAAAAAGTTGTTTTAATGTGACCCATTCCAATGTTGAACTCACGCTGCTTACTCCTTTTTTACAGTTACTTACCACAATTTCACCAAAGCGTTGAAATATGTCCAGCAGTTGTTGATAACTAGTGGTCTTTTCTAGATTGCCTATGAACAGGGTCCTTGTTGCCTTTGGGTGGAACTCATCAATCCGTCCATCTAAAGGCCTGAACTCGTTTTCGCTCTCTGTTTCTGAAAAGAATGAAGGGGTCAATTAAAAGTGATGCAGTAAAGGTTACGTTTCCTCCCCAAAATCTTGTTTCCCCAATTGTATGGTGAAAAAAATGTGATAACGCACCAGGACCATTCCAGGCAGTGACCTCAATGAGCATGCCAAAGAAGAGCTTTCCTTTGGATACAGTAAGGGCTTTCTCTTGATCCTCCTGCTGTCTGAAGAAAACTAGTCCATAACGGTCTTCAGTGGCTCCATGGATCTGCACCGATGTCACTTTTCCATGCTTCTTGAACTCATGGAAGAGTCCATCTTTTAAGCTTGTATCTAAAGTTCAGGAAAATAACATTTGTATTGGGCGCATGTTCAATATTAGACAACAGAGGAGAAAAGCAGCCTCAAAGCAAAAAAAAAAATTAAGTGCAAATATTAGGAAACTATTACCGAGATAAAGACCAGTACTAGAAAGTACACAGAGGACAAGACAGTGAGGTTTCTGGCACATGCCTTGCATAGCTGTTCAAACATACCTGTGGAGCGCACTGGCAGGTTTTGCACTTTGATTCCAAAGCTTCTACGGGGCTCTTCTGAATCTAGACCCATAGAGGACTGAGGAGGAGCATGTGCTGCAGACGACTGAACAGAGCGTGCACGTGACCCGTCACTTGAGCTGCTGTTTGAGTCGCTGCTGCAAAATGGGACCAAAAAAAAAGAAGAAGAGGAAAACTTTAAAGAATTGAAGGCAATTTTTTCTTTTTTCTTTAAACGTGGTTAATATGTCTCATGATGGTGAACATAGTATTCTATGCACTTTAGTCACGTTTACCAAAATAAGACCAGATTTTAGAAATAAAAAAGGGTGTAAAATATTTTTGACAGTTCTCCCCAAAACACTGAAATCAAAACACTCAATCAAATGCAGGTTAGTCTTTTCGTGACCCGAGGTTCCTGTAAGTATTTTCCTGATCGATGCCCCGTGTGGAGCTCTGCTTGGGCAGTAGTTGACTGCAGCGTCCAAGAGCAAGTTAAGCTTCTCAGACACCTACAGAATAACTCTACGGTGTGTGAAGTTCCGTCTGAGCAGCATTTATTTTAATTTCAGTATCCGAATATACAACATCCTCATTACGACGCTCATACCCAACAACGGTACTAAATAATTACAAAGTTGCTGTGGGTCGTAACCATGTGGATAACACGCCCCCCTTCTTCCTGGCACTCTCAGCCGAAAAACACTTTCTTAAATCTCAGTATTTGAATTCCAGCTGAAACAGCGGGTTCAATTGCTCTTGAATAAAAAAGGGATGGATGGAGATAGGCCACACATTCAGAACAATTTCTTAAACCATACATGTTTGGCATGTCTTGACAGTTGCTGAATTGAGATCAGTTGGTGGGCAGAATCTGGTATAACTGATTTAAAAAACATGAAGCAAAAGAAGGATCGTTAAAAAGCGTGTCCAACCTGCCACTTCCCGTGCTGCTGGTGCTGCTGACCGAATCAGAGCTTGATGATCGGCTCCTGGACCGAGAATGTGGTCCTCTCCCGGGAGACAGGGGAGCTCGTTTAGGCGAATGAGGGGCTTTCGGGGCCTGTCCCGTGCTCCGCTGTGGCGAAGGGTGTCTCGACTGCGACGAATGAGAGGACCTGCTGCGGCGGTGATGGTAAGTCCTGTCCACCCGTCGGCCTCGGTCGTCTCTGTAAAGGTCCCGCCGTGCCGTGCCGGTGAGCGTGAACGGGTCTCGGATCCTGGACTCAAAATGCGGGTCCGTTGCCTCAAAGCCTGGACCCATAGCGCTGCTCCCAGGGCCGGCGGCGGCGAACATGGTACGATCACGGTAATAGTCAGGGTTGTAGTGGCGCGGTCTATCAAAAGTGCCACTTCGGTCATGGTGTCCATACGGGCTGTGATCATATGCACGCTCTCTGGTTTCTGAACTTCTGTAAAAAGAAAACAGGAATACAAAAAGAAACAGGAAGCATTATTTTGATTGGAACAGAACAGAAAAACATTTTCTTGTCATTTAACAGTTTACAGCCATATCAAATAAAAGCTATGATATAACTAACAGTAACAATAAATAACAAACTGGGTACATTTGTCCTTTATTTGACACAAATAGTTAATCCTTTGTGTACTTTCGTCAGCCCGGGTAGGATGCCAATCTTCAAAACCTGTATAAACTGTAAACTGTATCGTCTCTCTTGCAAGTCACCCATGTGAAATGTGTTAGCTAAGCAAATATCAAAAAGGTTTATTATTAACTATTACAGGGATAAGCACAAATGCACCACAATGTTCTCGTTATTTAGAATGTGGATTTTTATGTTGGTAAAAAATATGTATATATATTGTTTCATATAAGAATGTGTGACCCAAAATAAATAGTTGCAATCAAAGTGTACTGCTATGACTGTTACTGGTAATATCCACCAAAATAGTCAAGGTACAAAGGGAGAATTCAAGATATGTTCATAAAATAAATCATTTAAAAAAAATGGTGGAAAGGGTACAAGGGACTACCTTTGCACCTCTAGGTATTTTAACAAAAAAAGTCCTCTACCTATAATTATCTTTAAAACATGTAGACTGAGGCTACAGTAGGTGGCATTAAATAGTTATTGTAGTGCAAGTATGAACCATTTCAAATTGAGAATCAATGCCTGAGGACTTGAGGATCATAAATAAGATAATGTTGACTGTGTCACTTCAAGTATCTACAGGTTTGGACCAGATCCAGACATTAAAATGGGAACTCTATTTCCAATGTAAATGTGGATCAGAATAATGCATTTTGAATGTCACTGAATTCGGATATAGTTCTAAATGTCCTTAATACAATTGTGAAACGGGGGACTTGGTGTATTTTACTATCAAAACAAAGCACAGCCAAAGCAAGAGCGACAGAGCGTGAGATAGTTAGATAGACCTAAGAGTAGAAGTTACCGAAGAAGCATTCTAAACCAAACAGACGTTTACCCTAGGAGCAAAGCGGACTTTAGGGACAGAGAAATGGTGCAAAGTTAGAGGAAAAAGATGCGTAGGGCAGAACAATACCAACCTTTTTGAAAGAAGTTACTGAACCTAATCCAAATAAAATCTAGGTGGTCAGATTTGAGAGCCCGAATAAAAAAACAGAAGTGGAAAAATCGTACAGTATGTAATCTTCCAGTATCTGGTACCAGGCCGAAACGTTGATGTATAATCCACAATTGACAATTACTTAGCATCTTCATTGGATGGAAAAGGGGAAACAAAATCAAAGACATGGAAATCTCTAATGAATTTCAGTGTGTGTAAAAAATACATGATTAATTGGGATATAATAAAGATGTGAATAAAAAAAAGGAGATGGGTTGAACTTCAGTGTAGTTCACTGCTAGTTCCGAGTAGCGTGTGCGGTAAATTCTCAGCCCGATAAGAATATACATCCACCTAGGTCAGTCTTGACTTCCAGTATGGGAAAATGGTCCAATTAGCTTTCACTTTTAACCAAAAGAAAAAATATTCCAATCAGTACTATTCCCATGCTGTTAAATAGAATGTGAGATTGAAAGCAATTAAAAGACTGATCATCACTATTTATCTAATAACTCCTGCTCATTGTGCGTATTCCAGAATGATAGGGATGCTATCCACTGTGTTGATCTTCCGATTTCATCTGGGGCAATGGCGGTCTTAGACGATTCAAATTAACTTCACAGCTGGTCTTCAATTTGGTTTGCTTGTTTCTTCAGTTGGCCTTTCTTCCATCTCATATGAAACCTGACAGCTAAATCCAGAGTTTAGTAGAGTAATCCATAAGGATGGAGGTTACATCTATCCATACTACGATCCACATGCATACATCCATATTGAATATATCCTAGAGCATACATCCACACTGGATCTTCAACCGTCTTCATGGCCATCAATATGAAAAAAATATCTCCACACGTTTGAAGTGATGGTACAGTAGATGATCCAGGTTCTTGCCGCATCTTCTGGGCATAGGTTCCAAACTCCCCCATTTAGGTCAAATACATTGAAACCCCAACCTTATGTTTAAATGCTCAACATCACCTAGGTAATAAACACTATCGCCTTTGCTACGGTACTTTACCAGTGGAACTTCTTACATCCATGGGAATAAACCTTTTAATCCATGATTATGTGTATCCAGAGTTGAAGAGCTGGTCCAACCCCAGACGGTAAAAAAAAGAAAAACACCACCTTCTACCCCCTGAGCTGCAAGGTCCTGTAGGGTCCTTGTGTTACTGACTTTAACCTGACTGGACTTGTCAAAAGAAAAATATCCTTCGACGGTGATCACTTACTTCCAGTTCTCAGCGCTTCCATATGAAAATCTCCGATAGATCCAGTAATGTGCGAAAAGTGGAAAAAACATCCAAAAATATCCCCAGGATAGGTTCCCTCAAAATGCAATTAATCCGAAACTCACCAGTATATTCCGTTTTGGTGTAATATCCAAACTGGAAGCCATACATTCAATGAATTTACCTTACCAAATGACATCTACGCAATAATTTACTTAGATCCCATGGGCCAGGAAAGTTGATTAGGATGAAAGGTGGAACGGTTGCCTAGATTACCCGTCTTTAGCCCCAGAGGCATATTACTCCTCTCCTTTCTAATAACCCAACTATGTGATCATTATGCAATACTCATCTGATACTTAGATTCCCCTGGACTTAACGGGGAGACCATGTCCACTTACCCATCTATTCTCCGCTCATAACGTCCCTCTCTGGTGTGCAGGGACAACGGGGGGCCAAACACTGGACCAACTGTCCCCCTAGAGAATCCCGTAACGTCTCGACTGCTTGAAGGTGGGTTGTCTTCAAGGCCCCGCACAGCACTAGGCACTGAACCGGGTTCATTGTAGTCCGTTCGGAGATCCCTATCTCCCATCTTGTTGACCGCATTGTGAGCTTTTTGAGCACTTTTGATATCCACAAAATCCACAAAGGCTGCGACACCACCCTCCGATCCTCGCTTTCGCAGGACCTTCACACTTTCAACACGCCCATACCTGGGAGAAAATGATTGACAGAGGAATTGTATACATTACCAGTTAAAAAAACAATGCACATTTGTTAGTCATTCTACCTGCACACAAACGTAATGCAGGGCACTGTGTAAACTGTGGAATCTGACATTGCATTTCAACAATAGTAACAGTAAATTCAAGCTGTAAGACATTCATTACATTTAACAAGTCACCAAAACATTCCTGATACGAGTCTTGTATATAAATTATATGTACACACGAGTCCTTTGCTAACTTAGCAAACTTTGAGTAATTAGTCAGGTTGGGCTGGCTTGTTTTCACATAGGCCACCAGAAAAGGAGAACGGCACTAAAATAACTACAACAAAACCATTCAGGGTTGACCCTACGTTAATGTGTCATAGCAGTGGTAAATAAATGAAACATTTTCAAACTGAAGTTGCCTTGCAACAGCTATCAGGCACCAGCATTACCCCCCCCCCCCCCTTGCACAACCTCATAGCTTCATAACTGCATTTCCTATAGAATATCAACAACTATGTATATATTAGGGCAAAAGGACTGGGAACACTCGCAACGTGTCCGTTTGCAATCAAACTGTGAACTACTAGTGATTTGGACCGTTCGATTTAAACGGAGAATGTGGCTGTTGACACAAGCAAGTGCCTTGAGTGCTAGCCGCTAGCCACACAACGTAGCTCGACTTTCTGAACATGGAAACGACTTCAGCCTTCCGACAAAATGGTTGGTCGGCAGACAGCTAGCTAAAGCTAGCTAGCGCTGCACGCCAAAGTTCACCAAACTGGGATATCAATATCGATGTCAAAACGTTTGGCGCACCAGGTATCATGTACCAAACGCTACGATATTATACATTGGATGTAGCAAAGGTAAACATAAGAACGATACTTCCCAACTCGAACGGGTGCTACTTAGCGTTAACTTGATCAAGGAGCTAACGGTAATGCTAGCTGGCTAGCGCTGAGCCCCGAGCGCGCTGCGCTGAGGATCCCTCTTGCATAACCTACCGTTTAAAATGTTCCACTATTTTCTCTTCTCGAACGTGTTCGGGTAAATTTCCCACCCAAAGGTGCCTGGTTTCCCGAACCATCTTTAACTATATTTTCCTGTTTGTACACATAGGCTCTGGCACGTTTGAATTCCCGGTCGGTCGGAAGGTCCGCTTCACAAAATGAACGACGACAGCTCCGTGTATGTGTGTGTGTTGTGGGCCTGGTCGCCTGGCCGCGGATCCCCGCTCTGTCTGCTTTGCTCCGCGGTCGCGAGCAACAAGCGCGGGTTCCCAGATTGACTTCCCCTATTTTGCGCGTACTCGACAAACAGAAGTCGATGACATTTTTACAGCGACGTCGGTTGTTTTTCTTTTTACGGGCATGCCTATTTCTAGGAACAATGTACAGTAATGTAGATCAATATGATTAAGGATCACACCACACGTGAAGGGAATAATTGATACACATGCAATATACATTTCATAATGTTGTCATGTATAAAACAATTATAACCATTTAAGATACGAGCAGAAAAAACCTGGGTTGGACAAGATGATCATTTAAGTTTAAGTACAAAATATGATCAACCTTATTGGCTTATGTTTGTGAATGATTGTTTCGCTCTGTATGCCTTATTTATTTATTTTATTGACGAAGTCTATGTTTATTTGAGTTGTATGGTGGACATTGGAAGCGCGAATGGCTGTTCAAACTTGTAAGCATTAGCATAGTTAGCTCACGTTAGATAAGTAGTAGGCTAGTTGTAAAAGAAAGAGAAGAGACTTCTGCATTCTGGAACCAGCTCTGCTCGGCTATGCCTATAAACTTATAGTTGGTTTGAATACCCACGATCAATACAAGTTTGAAAATAAACTCATGCATACAGAAAATATATATTAGTTTATTTTTTTTATACAAAAGAATACCATGATTGTGATATATTCGTAAGAATGTAAAAAATTACAATAAAACAATGCTGTACATTTTACCATAGTGTTTTGCATAATTGTTGAATAAATATATCTGGTGCATTGTGTAATGAAATAAACAGTGCAAAATTATAAAGTATAGGCCTAATGAAAGAATATATATTTTGTATTCTAAATTATTCATTTTGGTCAAATAACCATTATATCATTTTGGTCAAAAAGGTTTCCATTTCAAGTTCCAGTCTTAAAACGCACAAGACAAGTCATTCACCTTTTCTTTTTTTTAACCAGCATTATGGTCACTTTCTTATTGGTCACTTGTTTATGATTATATGTTATTGCTAGGCAGAAACCAGGCTCAGATGACAGTCTTTGCAAAGCATCTTCCCATCCAAGGGATGGCACCCATGTTCATTCGGATCAGGAGAGAGCTGGATGGCGCAGATCTACGGAAAACAAACCCAAAAAAATATATTCACAAGGTAGGGGCAATAACCTACAAGACCATTAACAAATGATTCTACTTATATATAAGGAGAATTATAAACAAAATAAGGAGCATTATATAAGGAGCATTCGAACAAAACGACATGATCATTTATTTTATTTATTTCAAGATAATTCAGAAAACAATATCCAGTGTCTTTTGGGTACAAGACAGGGCATCTTGTAGCGTAGATACGGCAGAGCGTCTTTCCAGAGGTCACCTACCTCACAGCGGTAACAGTCCTCATGGAAAGAGTTGCCCTGGCATTCTACAGTGTAGCTGTCAGTGCCGTCTTCTTTGGGAATGATCAGCTGCTTACAGGCACTACACTGGGGGGCGTATTTTCTTTACAGACCAGAACACAACAAATGGTTATTTTTCACACTCACAACATCACTTTTTATTTGGTGTCTTATAATCGGTGTTTATTTTTAATTCATTAGTTATAATGTAACTTTAAGGCTTTCCAATGACCTCCCTTTTTCAATATGTGCCAACGCATATTTCATGCGATATTGTATAATACAGTATCATAAAACGCAATCAACTAGTGTGTACTGAAATGTGCTTGTGCCAGTTACCTGTAGTAGTCCTGTATGCAGTAGACTTCGCCAACCTCTCCCTGAGCAAATCTTTGCTCTCCAATTTGCTGATAACATGTTGCACATGTGAAGCATGCAGGATGGTACGTTCGCTCCAGTGCACGAATCACAAGGTCTTTGATTGTGTCACCACATGCCCAGCAAAGCTCCAAACTGGCCTGATAAATAAAAATGGGATTAAAAACCACAACCATTTCAGTCAAGTCTTGGTGGTATTTTCTTGACTGACGAGTAACCAACCAAACAATGTGGTAAGTGATCCTCACCTGGTAGCATTCCTCACACAGTGGGATTCCAGCTTTGTTGTAGTACAGTTTACCTGCCAGTGGGGTCTGACACTGTCTACATTGGAAACAACTGTCGTGGTAGGTCCTGTTTAAAGCCTCAATGGCAGGTTCAGCGAGAGCCACTGTCTTTCTACAGAATCCGCACAGCTCTGAAAGGAAATTTACCATAAAAACGATCAAGACATCATGAACAGCCAAATATGTGTGTCTTGTGAAGAGGGACTGAAACAACAGGTTTTAATGCATTGTTACCGTTACTCTCCAGAATGCCGTCCAGCTCAACGGGTGGGGTCCGGTAGGACTGTTGGCCTGAATCGTCTCCACTAGATGGGGTCCTTTTCTGTTGCTTGAATGTATGATGAATGACTATGGTTAATGACAAATGTATGACGAGTAACTGGTTACTGACACATTGAGCTGTAGATCGACCGCGTCCCATTCATTATTTCACAATCATAGATGGAACACTGTAATACTGCAAAGTACTAAATACTGAAGAGTGAAATAATAACATTGCAAGACATCCTGCAAGCTTATTAAATCAACATTGATTTCTGTACACATCTTTGATTAAAAACCTTAAAAGCCATGGATTTACAATGCTATTATGTAGAGCTGGCCACACATAAACTAAGCAGTGTATTTCTACATTTTGATAAACAAATATCTGTATTAATATTAAATAAAAATCCATTTGAAATACATAAACATTGAGGGCTAAATATATAACCCCTGTGATGAAGGAAAGGCTGTGTGTATCCACCATTTCTTCTACACTACATTGTAGTCAACAGGTCTGGTTGATTGTTTTGCTTGTCAATGAAAAGTGCACGTATTGTTGCTATGCATTGTTTTGAGAAAACTAGAATAAATATTGTTGCTGAATGTAATTCGAAAGACAGCTGTTTTTCTAGTTTTTCTAGATTCTCCAGTAATCCCTTTTGCAGACGATCCAATGCAGTCACTGCGCAACATGAAACAACCACTGTGACTTCGGAAAAAAGCAGTGAGCTATAATAGTTCACCCCAAAAAAATGTCAAGAGAAATGTAAATCAGCAGATCAACTTAAAATAAGGAACACGGAGATGCACTGCCAAACGAGAGTGTGCCATACTTGTCCTATCTGACTGAGTGGGTGAGCGGGTGTTGAGGGCTGAGGGGAGACTCCCTCTTGGTGAGATGCAAGCACAGTGAGGTTCACATCATCATCTTCAGAGGGCTTTGGAGACAGCTGTGCAGGAGGGGGTACGGGAATTTGCTCTGATGGGGTTTGAGAATATTTATACATATTTTACTTCTACCATGTTACTCGTACAGCTAAAAACATATGTTCCCCCCCCCCCCCCGAGCACTCCAAGTTCCCGGTTACCTTCTGGCTGGCTGTCCTTGTGCAGCCCTGCTGGTCTAAGGTGTGGGTCAGTGGGACCGGGGTCTGACCCACTGGTCGCTGCAGACGCCGTACCCCCGCTGGGCCTGACCTCAGACGGGCTGCTGTCTTTCCGGTGTTTTTGGCTGGCCGGTCGGAAGCCGTCGCCGCCGCCGCCGCCGCGGGGCTCCACGCGCACGGCGGCCTGCTGCTGGTCCCTGGCCGGGGCCCGGTGGGTCTGGAGAGTGTGCTGGGGCTTGGTCAGGGTGGCTCTGTACGGAGGAGCCAGGGTGATGAACACAGAAGATACCATTCTCTTTGGTTGGGTTGCTGACGCCATGGTCCTGTGTGCGAGGGTAGAGCAGAAAAAGCCTTGTAAAACACACAATCCTCAGGGGCCTTTGAATGAGTCGTACTACACAGACACGTAGCTCCGGGGGAGTGTCGGACATGGACGCTGAAGGGGGTGAACCCTAACCGCAGGGGTCAATGCAGCAAGGCATTCGCCTGGCATGGTGGTATACATGGTTTGTGTGAGGCAAAGGTTATATGCCTGCTTACACACTTGGCCAATGTTAGCTTTTTAGGAGATACAAACTGTAAGCTCATGTGAATGAGTATACAAAGTTTAAAACACACACACACACACACACACACACACAACACACAGGAAGAGAGAAAGAGAGCTCTCAACTTCAAGCAAAGATGGGTTAACAACCATACAATAACCATGGGTTTCAATCATCTGGATTCTGTTTCATCCACTCAGAGTCAAAGCCGTTACATGCCATTACATACCAGTAATGTGAGCCGATGTTAGATTTTCCTCTCCTTTCGTTTCCCACTGTATCCAAACACTTCTGGTTTGGTTGTGTGTTTTCCCTCCTAGGCCGTCAGAGTACTATTACTGTGGTGGAAAGGACTGCTATCTACAAAAAGCCACTCCTTTTCCTTCTGTAGCGCCCTCCCCAACTCTCTTCTACTGACCCCTCCTCCCTCCCTGGCTGACTGACAATACCTCTCTCCAGCCGTAAAAGGTGAACAGTTAATCTTTCGCACAGTGCAGTAAAAGCATGACACATGAAAACGGTATGAGAATCTTAGGCAGGCAAACACAAAAGAGACTGCTCTGCAATAAGCTGTTGTGCAATAAATCATGGCTATGTAGTCCACAACCGTAATCAAATAAAAAGATCAGATAAGGCAGAGTTTATGAGTACTAAGGAACCCACAAGCACACAAACCCACACACATTTATGTCTTTATAGCCAACAGGATGTGACTGTACCTGCCTTTTCCAACAACAAACTAGCAAAACATCTCTCTTTTTCTTCTCTTCTCTTTTCTGTTCCTCTCTCACTCTATTGTTCTGTCTGGCTTATTTTCTCTACCTCCCTCATTGCTTTTTTTTTTCTCTTTCTATTCTGCATTTCTCCCTTTCCTTTTTTTCCCCTCCCACCACAATTCATCACTTAGTTCTCAAGCGTGACTCTTTATCGGTATCACATGCATCGCTGTTGTTTTGTCTTTCTGTCATACAAAGGGGACATTCAACAGGCTGGCCATCAAAAAAAAAAACGTTATCATATTATGGATCCTAACTCCGGACCAACCTTTGAGCTCAAACCAAGTGTAAATGGACAGCCCCATTGTAGTGCAGTGAATCGTGGTATTGTGCAAGGGAAGATGGTGGTTGTAAGAGCAAAATGTGCAGGGAAAACAACAGGCAGTGGCCGAGTGGGAGAGCAACCAAACATCTGCTTTATTTAGTTTGAAGTCCTGCACTGAATGGTTTAGTTCTGCTGATTAGCACATATTTTATTGCAGCATTGTTTTTTTTGTTTTTTTTACTTTAATCAACTACTTCTCAGAGCCTCTCCTACAGTTTGGATCCAGTGTGAGAGGCACTTGGAAGTCCATGTGTGACGCACACTAATTAATAAATACATTGATGAAACGATTAAAAAAAGAAAAATCAATTGCTTTTAAAGAGAGAAATGGTAAAGAATGGTGGAGTGGGTGGTGGGCGAGGGGTCGCAGGGGAGAGAGGGTTAACCAGAGAAGGGGGGGGGGGGGAAACAGGATAGAGGGAAGGGACGGTGGCGGGAAGGGGGAGGTTCGGGGCTCCGTGTTGTTCCAGGGTCTAGAGGAATGGAATGCTGCAGTGATGTCACGGCTGCAGGAGGGGGCATGCCTAATAATGACACAATCCCCACAGTTCTCTGTGCCCTTCCCCCCCATAACTCCAGGTTTCATCTGCCTCTCGGAGAAAAAGGAAGACAGGAGCAGTGTCTTCACGTTTCACGACGTACACCAAGTATCGGCCCGAAAAAGCAACATGTATTCATTTGTGGCCAAAGGGGGATAACAATGGGGATTTGTAATTCAAGGTCAGACTGTGGAAAATAGAAGAAAGGGCGTGAAATTAACCGTCAAACTGAACAAAAGAATAGTTGCGCGTGTGTGTAAAAGTTCTCGGTTGGAGTCAAGAAAACCATGTTGTAGGGTCAACCCATATGCCACATTTGTTCTCATGCACTCCATTATCAAACGGCAATATAAAAGTAATTTGCCGGAAGACAGAAACTGAAAGAGTAAGAAGCATTGGGATTTTGTTTAAAAGTAATGTGTATTAGCAAAGCTACTCATTGCTCCAAACAACAGGGAGAAATACAAATAAGAGTGAGTCAGTTCAGAACAAAAGGCTAAATATAATAATACAAACAGAAGTGTTATTTGTACACATTCCAGTGAGGTAGACAAGATCCGTCTCAGCCCATCTCCAAACAGTTAGGTGTGTGTCTAAGAGCCGTCTGATGGTATCTTGGGTGCTCTGCCCTTTGCTGAGCTTGTGGATCTGGAGTTATAGTTTCGTGGACGAATGTCTTTGTCGTCATCTTCTTCCTCCTGAAGGTTTTGAACAAGAGAAAAAAAACATTATACTCATTGCGATTCTATGTTTTGTCACAGAATCCAGAGAACAGGGACCATGGGCGCAGATCCTGGGGGAAGTGGTCCCCCCAAAAATAAAACATTTTACGAAAAGTACGAAAATATATATTTAATAGAGCCGTCTCCACATTTTAAATAGTTCCCTCATAAACACCTTTAAAAGGTTTTGTTAATGCCCCCCCTATGTACCCTGCTCAGAGGTCATGAACCATTACATATACCATTGGTGCACTATACCTCAGAGCCTATTTTCAGAGAATGAATGGTGCTGCATTTGTAGATGTGTGGCTCTGTAAAATAGTTAAATATGTTAAGTGATAGCCTGAAAGTGATTCATGAACATATATATCAAGCTCCTGGCTGGCTGTGTCTCTATTACAGCAGGTCATTTGATATATATACGTTGGGGCTCTTATTGATGTCCCACTATACTCCATGTTTGCTTCCATGTTTGTGGTCCCCCTCCCCCTTTGTTGTCATGAGATCTGCCCCCCCC
>JAOSLM010000026.1:6634546-6647191 GCA_025629765.1 Eleginus gracilis | reverse complement strand
GTTTCATGTAACGTACAGCAGTACTTGGTGAATTTCTACCTTCAGTGGGACTGCACGTCAAGTAAAACGGCTGACCCCGAATGGATTAACAACAGGTTGGTCTCCCGTCAATGCCAGTAAGTTATTATAAATGTAAATAATCGTGATTAATACAAGGCTTTGTTGAATAATCAACGCAGATTGGTCGACGAGATTCTGTGTTCTGTTTTTATTTTTTTATAACAAGACCATTGCTACGACGTCATCTCCAAACCAATATGTTGGCAACGGGGAAAACCGTTGGGATTGTGCTGTGGTCAGTCGACGTACGTGTTAAGGTCGATGTCATAGGTCTGCATGCGAGGCTTGTCTCCTGGAGTGTCTGGGTCCCAGCGATACACCTGGAACTTCTTTATCCTGGGCTCAGCAGCAGGAGCTGCCGCTGTCTGGGCATGGCGGACAGCCTAGCATAGGGAAACGGAAGAACATGAATGGAGACTATTTTGCGATTACATTTGAGCACAAACAAACATACCAGGCAGCAAGAATTATTTGAGTTGGAGGTTTTGTCAATTGCCAGTAAAATAAGAAATCAGAAAGATTTCAAGGACTACATCTATTTAACATGAATTATAATCTCTTCCGAAATATTGAGGTAATTCAATGGCAATGAGGAGGAGTAATTGGTTGTAGTTCTTAGAAATTCACTTGAACTCAGAAGGAAAGTGAAGTAACAATAGGTAAGCAGACATTTTGGGAGTCACAAATATAGGCACCCACAGACCCCCTATCCCAGCGTCCGCCCTTCAAAAGAAAATAATGTGTTTGGCACGGTAAATATTCTTCTTTTCATGCCATGTCTCACAAAATGTTTGGTCGACGTTGAACTCGAATGAACCACACAGAGTCCTTGAATATAAGGATATTCAATGTAACGTCGCTTCATAATACATAGTGTTGACTTGTTTGCCTACCTAGTGTTATGCAGCTAAAAACAGACTAATTCAAATTTATTCTAGATACAGTGTAGGGGTTAGACAATTCCACCAATAGCAGGTTTCCAGTTAACAAAATCAATTAAATGCCCAATATTTTAAGTAACCTTGCAAGCTAAACGGGTCCGAGTTTCGTAAGCCTCCTTGCTACGTAACTACGTAACACTGGTCGGCGGTCCAGGAAGTTTGTTATGTGACACACTGGACAGTCAAACCAAAGACATTTATTTATTCATTACACACACCCACATTCATTTTGTAATCATTTTCTTTGTATGTATATAAAAGAGACATTACCACAAGTCCAACTGGAGAACGAAAAGCCAAAAAGCCACAGCGACCCAAGGACGAAAGAACCGCAATCGACATTTTGGAGCAGCTTTCTGAAGGCAGTACCAGAATG
Organism: Eleginus gracilis; assembly: GCA_025629765.1. Lineage (NCBI taxonomy): Eukaryota > Metazoa > Chordata > Actinopteri > Gadiformes > Gadidae > Eleginus > Eleginus gracilis. The sequence continues at coordinate 6,645,814 of JAOSLM010000026.1, read as the reverse complement.
CTATGCGGCTGTCGTGACGAGAACTTTCGTCGTTAACAACGGGGAGCGTTGATTTTCTGTACCAAAGTCTCCCGGTTAGCCCATATAAAGCTCCGGGGCGTGTGTACTTACATAAATGTATATATATTAAACTATAGGAGTATGTATATTAAAACAATACGACGCATTTTGTATTATTGCTTTTATAAAAAATAAATATCCTTTCTTATATTTAGTGTAAGAACTATTCAGAAGCATATGACGTATACATTGGATGAACCGTCCTGACGTAGTCGTAGGCAGCGGTTGGTGGAGAAGGGGTTCTGGTTCTCAAAACGAACATACCCTGAACACGCTGCTTTACGGCTTGAGAAGTTGAAACTACAATTGCACTGAACAGACCACGCATCTCATAACGAAGTGGATAAAGGTCATTGAATATATGGTGTTATCTTAGATTGGTAGGCAGACGCGGTGTACTATAAATTAAAGAGAAAATGGTATTTCTGACACTGTCCTGTTTGGTCCGAAGTCGCGGGCCGGACAGACATTGGAAGGTCCAAGAACTCCTGAAACATGCTCGGGTAAGTCCCATCAGCTGTCAAACAATTGATTCAATCTTCATTAAGATTGAGATGCAAATTTGTAAGATCATCTATAATGTGGTGGGGGCCATGGGACTGCATTGTGTTATCATCATGCACCAAGTAACTATTACTTATTCTGATTAATCACCACAGCATTTCAAGGGAAGGAAGAACCGCTGTTACAGTTTGGCTGTGCGGGCAGTAAGGAGAGCTTTCGTCTACGCCACCAAAGGTCGAATACTCAAGAAACGTAACATGCGAACGGTAAGACACCATCTGCTGCTTGCTCTGTGTCACCCTGATGCCTTGGTCACTCAAACTCATATTTGTCACAGTACTAAAGATGCGATTGAGCAGTGACGCTGTTCAAGTAATTCTTTTTTGTACAAATGCTATTGCATATGAAGCATTCAACATCTGCTTTATCTTTTCTGTGATTGATTCGTTCAGCTTTGGATTTCACGCATTGCAGCAGCAACACGAGAACATAACATGAAGTATCCAGCCCTGATTCATAATTTGGGAAAGGTAAGTGTCCTCAGGAATTCATTTATTTTCAAGTGCTTGGTTCACCAAAGATGTATATGTCGGTAAGTATTTGGGCCTCTCTGCAAACTCTCAGCATATCATTTACACTTTCACAGCATTAATGCAAATGGAGACTTCTGCAAAAATGTACTCCAGGACCTAACCCTTGTTGTCCCTCCTTACAGACAAGTGTCCAACTCAACCGTCGTATTATCAGCGAACTGGCCATCACAGAACCCCGGACGTTCCTCTCGCTAGCCAAGCTGGCGCAAGCGCGGCGAGAGGAGGGCTTCAGGGCGGCCCTAGGTGACGGACAGGAGCCTGCAGGGGTCTTCTCGCGAGTGATGGTGACCCACTAGTCCCTTTGCCATCTGCTGTACTAACGGACTCCTCTACTTGCTATGCTGGGCAGACAGTGAGGCTCTGGTTTTGTGTAAATGTGGATGCGACGCTACAAGTCACAATAATTAAATAAGCCTATATAATAATCTCTCCCTCTCTCCTAGAATCATTCAATCCAGAGAGCAATAACCTTTCAAGGTGGAGAGAGTTCGGTTGTTTTTCTTTTGAGATCTTGCGGAGATAAAATGTATTACTCGTAATGGACCAAAACATCAAACTCAATGGAAGGACGTGGACAATAAAGCTAATTGTAAACTTTTATGTTTTAGTTATGCCATTTGGTGCACATTGCGGTAATTCTGATTTCAAAAGATACAGCATAGAGATTAGATGACCATGATTACCCCTCATTGTCCCTAGCTGAACACAATAACAGCAGCACATTGATTTCTCTGCTGCGACCACACCCTAACCAACCCCATTGTCAAGTACATTCACATCATACCTTATCACAAAAGTGTGCCCGGAGGATAAGTAGTTACGAGTCCCACCACATTCATGTGCAACTATAATTTAATAATTGGAGGCATTTTTTTAAGGTTTAAGTATGAGTCTAAAGGTATCAAGCAGATTTTGTAAGGCTATTTGTTTCTATGTAAATATCTGTACTTTTCTTCTTGTGATGTATTCTTAAAATTTGTTTCATTAAACATTGTTATGTATTCAATACATTGCTGTGGTTTTATCGATTAGACACACATAGGCACGTATAGTGACATTCAGCAAATTATATTATTATCCATGGTCTATCTCATAAAAAACATAATTCGAATATGTTTTTTGGAATGTAGAGAAGAGAACATATTTAACATGATTTTCGGTTACAAAAGCATCATGATGTAATCAAATGACATTTAAAGTTTCAAAAATAACCTTTTTACCATTTGAGGCTACCGTACAATTGTGGGGGGGGACAAAACGCGACCTCTGTGGAGGACGCTATTGCAACTACCAATGAAAAAGCCGATTGATTGTCAGTAGCCAATAGCAAAAGCTGTTGTTCAGACCACGGCAAATCGTCTCCTGCAATTGCGTGAAGCATTTCGGCGTGACACGCATGTGGAGGAAGTAAGCTGACAGGCATTTGTCAGAGCCTCATTTTTCTGACCGGCTTGCATAAGTCTTGTAAAATCAATTGTCAGTAAAATGTCCTGGCTGTTTGGCCTTAACAGGGGGCAGCCTGAAGCCCCCCCACCCGGCCCGCAACCACCTCCGCCGCCAGCCCCGGCCGGTGGGTCCGGTGGCGGTGGAGATAAACTCAAGGACAAATGGAGCAGCTTTGATCCGACTGGGCTGGAGCGAGCTGCACAGGCAGCCAAAGACCTCGACAAGTCTCGTAAGTGTGAAGTGCAAAAACTATTCTGCAATGTAACGGGAGGCATATTGCACACAATCTGGGTGCATTCATTAGTCGTCGCTTAGGAATCGATATTCAGAGTTGTGCAAATATGAAACCAAGGTGAAGCGAGATGAGAACGGCATGTACAGAATGCTGTCTGAGTGACCATACTCACTCAACGCTCACCTTCATTCAAGGGGACCGGTTCAAAGGTCATCCTTGTCATCCCTGTCCACATTACTTTTTAAATGAATGAAACTTTTAAATGAATGAAACGGAACAAACTGTTCCGTTTGTTGCAAGATTGCTGAAATGATCGTATACATTGCAAATATTTTATTATGGCATACCATTTCCCTTCTGCCAATACCTCAACTCAGGCCATGCCAAGGAAGCATTGGACCTGTCTCGTATGCAAGAGCAGACGATACAGCTGGAGCATCAGAGTAAATTTAAGGTAAGGCAGACCACTGAGATTACTACTTTTCATCACATGACATATGTTTGGTGTATCTTGTTTCATCGTGATGTACCTAACAAGTTCCACATTGTATTAATTACATTATAACTACGTTGCATAACCTCAATTATACTAATTTAACTCTTCCTATAAACACTGTAGACAAAGCAATCTGCAGCAATGCTGTATTATCTTAGGGACAATGTACAGTCTGTCTTGCAAAATGTTGTACTGCTTCTGCAACGAAAGTCTGTTGGCATCTATAGTGTCCATTGCAACTGTCTGTTATACAGAAGTAAGACCGCTGCTTATTGGCCAATCAGAATTGTGATGAATTTCAATGACATTCATTCAATAAAAATGCTTGTCTTCCTTAAGCATGTTTTTAACAAAAGGTTCATTACCTGAGCTATAAACATTACAGTCAACATGACTACAGGTTGAGATTTAATGCATGTAAATATTGTGATGTTGTCCAGTCTGCTGAATTTAAGCTGCTATTTCCTGTGTTTAGGAATATGAGGCAGCAGTGGAGCAACTGAAAGGAGACCAGATCCGTATCCAGGCAGAGGAGAGAAGGAAAACCATGGGTGAGGAGACCAAGCAGAATCAAGCGGTAAGAATGGAACCTCTGGTTATATCTGAGCATTTGTAACTTTGATTCAGTAACGCACTCGACCAATCAGTACTAAGCCAGCTCTGGTGGGCCAAGTAGCATGTCACCATGGTAACCCTGTTGTCTGTCCAATCACAGAGAGCCCAGTACCAGGATAAGCTAGCTCGGCAGCGATATGAAGACCAACTTCGACAACAGGCGAGTTCACCTGCTAGATTTAAAAAAACGCATCAAAAGCTTTTTTTTCGCCAACAAGCACATTTTTAATATTTTTACTTTTTTTTGGTTCACAGCAAGCCATAAATGAGGACAACCTTCGTAAGCAGGAGGAGTCTGTGAATAAACAGGAGTCCATGAGAAAAGGTAGAGGATGGCACTGACCAGCTGCAGTGTAAATCACAGAGCAAGGTCGATCGTTGGCTGGAGTTCTAACTGTGCCGGATCCGCCCCCTACTTCAGCCACCATCGAGCACGAGATGCAGCTGAGGCACAAGAACGAGCTGCTGCGCATAGAGGCGGAGTCCAAAGCCCGGGGCCGCGTGGAGCGGGAGAACGCAGACATAATACGCGAGCAGATCCGCCTGAAGGCCGCCGAACACAGGCAGACCGTTCTGGAGTCTATAAAGTAGGTGGCTTACGGAAGTGCTACTTTGCTCACGGTGAACATAGTCGGTGTTTCCGTTTTGTATTACTAGTTGTATGTGCTGGTGACGTCTAGTTGAAATATCACGTCCTCACTAGAACAGCTTATATTCAACAGTGTCTCATGGTACTTAAAAATAATCCATAGGCCATGAACAGTATGCAAACACGGCTACTAATAATTTAAATTAGATATTTGATTTGATGGTTTTAGTACACACCACACAAACACACACACAGCATGTAATAAATGTGTTTTCTTTAAGGACCGCGGGGGCTGTGTTCGGAGAGGGCTTCAGGGCTTTCGTGTCGGACTGGGACAAAGTCACAGCTACGGTGAGAACATTCCCCACAATGCACTGCTCCATCAGGTACAACGTGAGGATGGTGGAAGAGCTGTAGGTGGCTGACGAACTTCAGGTTTTGTGGAGATGCTGGGCACATCGACACTTCCCCAGACATAGATCCACAGACATCTTCTTTCGTTAAATACCCGCGCCCTGGATGATCTTAAGACTGAATAAATGAAACTATAATAAAACCATACATTTCTCTTATGACGTTCTGCCACATTCATCGGCTCATGTGATGTTCACGTCCTAAACGCATGCAATGTCTCCTCCCGTCGGTAGGTAGGAGGGTTGACCCTGCTGGCGGTGGGGGTCTACACGGCCCGCAACACGACCGCAGTGGCCGGCCGCTACGTAGAAGCCCGGCTGGGCAAGCCATCCCTGGTCAGGGAGACGTCCCGCATCACCGTGGCAGAAGCCATCAAGCATCCCATCAAGGTAGCTGGGAGGCCCGTTTGGCTCGGCCACAGTCACCCATCAGCGATGTGTGGCATAGTCGATGAATGCATTTTTTTTTTAAGATCTGTTTATGTTCCTTTTTTGGTAACCATTTTCTCATCCATCCCTCCCTCCCTCCCCCATCTCCTGTTAGACGACGAGGCGGTTGAGGAGCAAACCACAGGATGCCTTGGAGGGAGTCGTGCTGAGCGTAAGTGTTCAAGTTACAACTAGGGCCAGGCTCATACATTGATATTATCGTTAACCGTCTTTGAATGGTATTGCATACAATCGTCATTAAATGAAGATATTCACCTCTCGTGATAGCCATACACAACACAGCAGTTTCATAGCAACAATGAATTACGATGAAGATATAATGGTCATTTTAATCAATCAGCACGTCGGGATGTTTAATCGATAGTGTTTTTTAGGCCAATTACAATGTGAATTGCTGTGACATTTGGCGAAAATCGTAATATTGTATTTCAATGTTATTTAATAATCCCTTTAGCCTTCCCTGGAAGAGCGTGTGCGAGACATTGCCATAGCAACTCGAAACACAAGGCAGAACCGTGGCCTTTACCGGAACATCCTCATGTATGGACCGCCAGGAACTGGAAAAACTCTATTTGCCAAGGTACGCACACGTTCCATAATGCACATCATCTGAGAAACCTCCTTATGAACCCATGTGATCTGATGAACCGTGACCTCTGTGTTGAGCAGAAACTGGCAATGCATTCTGGGATGGACTTTGCGATCATGACGGGAGGTGACGTAGCCCCCATGGGTCGCGACGGTGTCACAGCGATGCACAAAGTGTTTGACTGGGCCAACACCAGCCGGCGCGGGTATGCTGTCAATGATTATGAACATAAATGAAACCCTTTTTGTTCATGTATGAATGTAATCTGATGGTTTGTTGAAATTCATTCCCATGTTCTCCTTTACCTCTGCTAGATTATTGCTCTTTGTTGATGAGGCCGATGCCTTTCTTCGCAAGCGATCTACTGTAAGTTGAGTTGTTCCGTTACATCCGTCCATATGGTTCATATTGTGAAAATCCTGTATAATACAAACCACTTACATTTTATTTTGTGTCTGTTTTGTAGGAAAAGATCAGTGAAGACCTCAGAGCCACATTAAACGCATTCCTTTATCGTACCGGAGAACAGAGCAACAAGTAAGTATTCATCTTACTCAATATGCATCGTTCTATAATCATGGTTAAATAAAATAGTATGCGTGGAACAAAGTATCATAATACAAAACTTTCAAGCTACATGCCAACATAGCCCTTAGTGTATCCCAACACCCCCTTGATTTTCCCTCTTGATCAGTCTTGTAGCCCACTATCTCTATGCCTCAAAACCTTTTCTTCTTCCCTCTGTGTCCTGCAGGTTTATGATGGTGCTGGCCAGTAACCAACCAGAGCAGTTTGACTGGGCCATCAACGACCGTATTGATGAGATAGTGAACTTTGCGCTGCCAGGCCCTGAAGAGAGAGAGAGGCTGGTGCGACTGTACTTTGATAGATACGTGCTGGAGCCAGCCACTGGAGGGAGGCAGTGAGTTATACACTGAATACACCAACTCCTTCGCTCGGATCTGAAAATAGAGTGCTTCGACTGATTTCCACTGTATACGACTGAAATTGTTAAAGGGATTGTTAAAGTTGAAAATATGTAACAAGCGTCTCAAAGCTGCAAATGACCTGGATATATCTGTAGTCTATAGCGATCGACAATGATTTCCATAATGTTATCAAGAAAATCACATCCTATAACTGATGCATTCTAGAAAGGAAAAAAACTGTAAAAGCCGTTACCATCACCCCTTCTGCCCTTGTTCTGGTGTCTTCTTCAGGAGGCTGAAGCTCGCCCAGTTTGACTACGGTCTCAAGTGTTCTGACATTGCCAAGCACACAGAGGGAATGTCTGGCAGAGAGATCTCCAAGCTGGGAGTGGCCTGGCAGGTCTGTATACAAATCTCTTGACTTGCTGTGTCCATGTTGCGGACTATTCAATGGTGGTACTCCATTTCTAAAGATCTAAAGTCAACTTAAGTTTTCAACTCCTTCCACACCCAGGCGGCGGCGTACTCCTCTGAAAGTGGGATCCTGACAGAGGCCATGATTGACGCCCGCGTCCAAGATGCTGTCAAACAGCACATCCAGAAGATGGACTGGCTTCACGGAGAGGGCGTGGAGAGCCTACAAGTGAGGCCCCCCCCTCCCAAGCATGCCGGTTCAGCAGGCGGCGACGGGAAGATAGGTTTCATCCTGCCTGTCGCTGAGGTCCCCCAGGCCTCGGAGGTCATTGCTCCGGTGGTCGAAAGCCTCAACCAAGAGATTCTGCCGCTCGCCATGGCCCCCCTGGCTCAGGAGGTGGTAGCAGCTACGGCTGACGTCATCAAAGAGATTCAGCCCCTCGCGCAGGAGGTGGCAGCTCCGGTTGACATTAGCAAAGAGGTTCTGCCCCTGGCCGAGGCCCCCCTAGCACAGGACGTTGTCGCTCCGGTTGCCGAAAGCATCAACCCAGAGGTTCTGCCCCTGGCCGAGGCCCCCCTAGCTCAGGAGGTGATGGCCCAGGTTGCCGAGAACATCAGCCCAGAGGTTGTGCCCCTCACTGAGGCCTCCCTGGCACAGGAAGCGGTCGCTCCCGTAGACATCACCCAAGAGATTCTGCCCTTCGCAAAGGAGGTGGTCGTTCCTATTGACATCAGCCAGGAGATTCTGGCAGAGGCCCCCCTAGTACCGGAAGTGGACACTCCGGTTGAGATCACCAAGGAGATTCTGGCTGAGGCCCCCCTACCTCAGGAGACCCCCCTACCTCAGGAGGTCCTCTCTCCAGTTGAGACCGTCGAGGCCCCCCTAGCTCAGGAGGTCATCGCCCCAGTTGAGACCGCCGAGGCCCCCCTAGCTCAGGAGGTCATCGCCCCAGTTGACATCGCAGTTGACCTCACCGAGGCCCCCCTACCTCAGGAGGTCATCGCCCCAGTTGAGACCCCCGAGGCCCCCTTAGCTCAGGAGGTCCTCTCTCCAGTTGAGACCGTCGAGGCCCCCCTAGCTCAGGAGGTCATCGCCCCAGTTGAGACCCCCGAGGCCCCACTAGCTCAGGAGGTCCTCTCTCCAGTTGAGACCGTCGAGGCCCCCCTAGCTCAGGTCATCGCCCCAGTTGACATCGCAGTTGACCTCACCGAGGCCCCCCTACCTCAGGAGGTCATCGCTCCGGTTGAGACCGCCGAGGCCCCCCTACCTCAGGAGGTCATCGCTCCAGTTGACCTCACCGAGGCCCCCTTAGCTCAGGAGACCCCCCTAGCTCAGGAGGTCATCGCTCCGGTTGAGACCGCCGAGGCCCCCTTAGCTCAGGAGACCCCACTAGCTCAGGAGGTCATCGCCCCGGTTGACATCGCAGTTGACCTCACCGAGAGCCCCCTAGCTCAGGAGGTCATCGCTCCAGTTGACATCGCAGTTGACCTCACCGAGAGCCCCCTAGCTCAGGAGGTCATCGCTCCGGTTGACATCATCAAAGAGGAGATGGCTCCGCCTACTACAACCACCGTTGACCTGACGGAAGTGAGCAAATCTGCTCCAGTTGAGGACAGCTTTAAACAGGAGATTGCCCCACCCACTTTGAACACCGTTGACCCGACGGAAGAGAGCAAATCTGTGCCACCAGTGGATCAGGTCTCTGACGTTGGAGTCAAGGCAGAAAGCGTAGTAGAACCTGCTGCTGCTTCTCCTTCCAGTGAGAAGGAAAAGGAGGTAAAGACTGTATCTCCTCCGCCAAAGGATGGAACCCCTGTGTGAGGATGGTTGAACAACAACGAAGGCGCTGGGATCAAACAAAAGAAAGAGTATGCTGGCCCTCATACCCAAGTACGAATATGGGGAATGCAGCGGGCCACTAAAATCGGTGACCATAAATGATGCCTGACACTGATTCATGTCGATATATCTGTCAAAGTGTACTTTCTATGGAAACCGTATGTCTTTAATTAATGTTTACAGATGATTAACATTACAAATAGTAACATTATTAAAATTGCGTGATTGTGATTTTCTATATAAATGATGAAACATTCAATACGTTTGTTTTATTTATTGTCCTTTTTGTTTTGTTTATATGGTCCAAGCATTATGTTCCCCATATTTTGTTGTTTTACATATGTTAAACTGTCAAACCAAATTAGCAACCATCAAGTACATTTTATGTGTTTGTGATGGGTTTGGTATCAGGATGCAAGAAGGTCACGGAGATGGCGAAGAGGGAAATCAACTGTATTAACATATGTTCAAAAGCTTAAATAATCCAATCAGGAGTATTGGCTGCCAGCTGGAGACCGTCTAACTTCTCCCAAAAAGCCAGGTCAAGGACATATACCACTTGGCCTATATTTCATTGTAATTGCGCAGGCTGTGACACTAAACTAAATACTTAATCGATGTTATACAGCCAGGCTAAACACATATTACATTACTTTAATTAAAATCATATAATTGAAATTCGAAAGCAGAAATAGTTTATTTAAAGGTTGTCCAAATGAAGCGGTGGAAAATCGCCTTCTGGAGCTCTGGCTACCACAGGATCGGGTGGCCATGGTGGTAGCGTGTATGTTGACGTGTATAATGCTTCAGGTCGTCAATCGGTCACACAGCCCACGAGTGAGAGAAATTAAGGAAAGCGCAGTGTGTGTGCGTGTAGTAAATAGTAAAGTTATTGCTTGAGACATTAACGGTACGTTGAATTTGTGAAATCGGTCCAGAAAAGTTTTCATGTCGGCCGACGTCGACATGTCCAAAACATTGAGGCATTTTATCTGTTAGCGTTTGTAAACGGCACCATCGTGGACGTTACGAGGCACTGGACATTTCGCGTGGTTTCTTACCTTTATGAACGCAAACCCAAAGATTAGTGACAACATTTTGTATAATCGCTCTCATCTTCATTGCTTTTTTAGAGCGCGCAGTGGTGCACGTGACGAAAGACGTCATTATAGACATACAGGCTCGAATTGGTCCTCAATACAATATGCGACCTAGCGCATGGGATTGTTCGATGTATAGGCATTACAGCTCAGTAAATATTGATACATAACAATCTAATTATTGGCTTCTCAAGGTTTGACCCAATGGTTTACAACATTGATAGTTAAAGAGATTGTATGTTTTGGCCAGCGTGATTTGATGGACTCATGTTTTGTATAGATTCAGCTTCAGAATCCGTTTCAACATACGGCACATGCACACCACAATAAAGAAAGAAAATACTCAAAGCAGACGAGCAGAGAGGTTTCTGAAGAGATTGTTTCTTTAGTGGATTCATATGTACATACAGAAATTCAGGCACTCTTGACTGAGCTTGCAGCAAATAATTCCATGTTTTCTCTATTTTACATTTACAAAATAAAACAAAACTATACCCTGAAAGACAGCAAATCTGAGTATAAATAAGAATCAACACATTATGATGGAATCAAACCGGAGGGATACGGTCTCAGTTTGGTTAATCAACATCAACCCCTCCAATATATGGACTTATCTCTAGCACATGGTCACATGTCCTTTCAGGCAGTCACGCATCAGCATAGACACGTCTCATTCATCAAGCACATTTACACCAGCCAGGGTCAAAATGACTCAAGAACCAAAACAATTGCTAGAATTTGAGAAAACAAAAAGAGCACAATCAGCCTGAAAATGAAAAGAAATAAAAACTAAACTGTATATCCTACTATAAGATTTGCTGGGGACTCTCCCGAGAGAGGCGTGGCTGGGTGACGGCATGAAGGTTGGAGTTAGGGGTGTGTGGGAGTAGGTGGTGGGGGGGGGCATGGCCTGACATTGGATCCAAAGGCAAGAGGCTATCCTCAGCATGAAGGACAATCCGTCCTCACCGTTTGTCAAAAACCGTCACCGAGCC
>JAOSLM010000026.1:6463404-6473656 GCA_025629765.1 Eleginus gracilis | reverse complement strand
CACTCTCACGCATGCTAATCACTGGTCCCCTAGTGTTCAAAACTGAGCATATAATGGAAAGTCTAAAGTACAGCTTGTTATATCTGCTTAGCATAACCCTGGGAGGCCATAAATGCAGTCTGGCATCTGATCATTAAATTACCACAGTTCGTACCTGCCAACTGTCACCTTTTTTATAGAGGTATTTTTAAGAGACTAACAAACCAACATCCTTGAGTTTAGATAACCGCATATAAACTTTACCTTGACCCAATTGCCTTTGTCTGCACAAACACTATAACAGCGTCCATAAATATATAAACAAATTATATTATATTAAAAGTTCATGGAAGTAGAATATATATTGCTTACCAACCATTTTAAAATGCATACTTTTACAGAATGGCACACTGGTGGATCGTGTTGGACACACAAACAAAGGCACTTTGATTCAGAAAAGGTGAGGGGAAATAACCTTTGTATTTTCTCCTTTTCAGAATGGGATTGTTCATAGGGACCTGAAACTGGAGAATATTTTACTGGATGGCAACGGTAATATTAAGGTATGTCCCAGTACAAAGTGTCCTTTAAAATCAGCCGTGTGTGAGAGTGAGTGAGTGTGAGTGAGTGAGTGTCAGTCACACTGAACTTAATGCTCTATTGCAGATTGCAGACTTTGGTCTGTCGAATCTCTACCACGGAGACGAGTATCTCCAAACGTTCTGCGGCAGCCCTCTGTACGCCTCCCCGGAGATCGTCAACGGGCGTCCGTACAGAGGGCCCGAGGTGGACACCTGGTCCCTGGGGGTGCTGCTCTACGCCCTGGTCCACGGCGCCATGCCCTTCGACGGGAACAACCACACCACTCTGGTCCGGCAGATCAGCACCGGAAACTACCGGAAACCCACTCGCCCCTCGGGTGAGTTGGTCTTACCTTGGCCGTACTTTTCTTTTTTTTTTTTTTTTACTTCGTTTCATTGTTTTATTTTGGCGGAATTAAATTGAAGCAATGGCATGCTAGCGCAATGCTAACCCATTTTTCTTCCTTTTTTTTGTCTTCTTCTTTCGGGTCAACCAGACGCATGCGGGCTCATTCGCTGGATGCTGATGGTGAACCCTGACCGCAGAGCCACGGTGGAGGAGATAGCGGGCCACTGGTGGCTCAACTGGGGATACCAACAGCCTTTACAGGCCGAGTTCAAGAGGACGGAGCAGGCCCCATCGCAAGACTCTAATTCAGCCCAGCACCCCACGGGGCTTTCTAGCATTGCTGGCTGGTTCCGGCGAACATCGAGGCCCTTGCTGGAGACCGGCTCCAAAATGCGCTGCATACTGCGACCGCAGAACGCGGAGGGCAGTGTAGTGCGGCAGCGCTCCCTGCGTCGGTCACAGAAGGAGAACAACGTCTCCCACGCTGGGGCGGAGGGGACCGTCGACGCCAGGCCCTCCAAAGGCATCCTGAAGAGACGCCCCAGTCTGAAACAGAAACTGACCGGCGAAGTTCCCGCCGGGGAAGCACCAAAGCCTCAAAACGTCTCCGCCATGTCCATACAAGAGAGGGCCCCTTCCCCTGCACGGCAGCCCCGCAAAGGTATCCTGAAGAAGCCAGCGGAACAGGAGTCGGGGTACTGCTCCACGTCCCCGGAAAGCAGCGCCCCTGTCCAGGCGCAGCAGACTCTCGAGCTCCCCTCAGCGCCGACCTCTCGCAAAGGCATCCTGAAGCGCGACGGAAAGTTCTCCTCCAGCAGGCCGCAGGAGTTTGGGTCTCTGGATCAGCTGGCGGTGTCTCTGCCACGCGCCGGCCAGCGGTCCCGGCCCAGCTCGGCCATCAGCGAGGACAGCATTCTCTCCTCAGAGTCGTTTGATCAACTGGACCTCCCCGAGCGCATGGGCACACCAGGGACCAGCGACGGCCCGCCCCGGGGCAGCATGAGGGCGTGTGTGTCGGCGGATAACCTGCTGGACATCCATCAGAGCGAGAGCCTCAGCGACGGCCTCCGGAGGCCGTGGAAGTGCTACCAGGCGGGGGTGGCCGACAGTGCCTTCAGTATCACAGACTGTGAGAACGTAACGGAAGCTTACAAGCAGGCCGCGGTAGGCAGAGGCGTTGTGGCCAGCTAAAGAAGCCAATGGGTAACGACCACCGGATAGAGAAGTCTTCTAGGAATTACTGGTGTAGTGCTTATTGTGAAACGTGTAGAAGGTTCCTTTGACAGCGGCTTCATGGTGGCAGTGTCGGTTTCACCTGATGCGGTTTAATTTTACATTTGGTCAATGTAAAAAAGGTATTTTTGTTGGCACACATTTTGAATGTGACTGCAAATGGAATGCACATTTTTGATAGGGGAGACATTTGGTTAAGAATACGTTTTTTTACTAAGCTTACTCTCACACAATACCCGTAATATCTTACTAAAGTGGCTCAATTGGTAATGTGTAGGAAGAGGCTGAAACTCTATGTCCTACATTAAGTTGCAGAAATAGGGGGCACATCACGTGCCTATAATTGCCAAATGGTTAGTTAAGGATTTCTTTCACCTGATGCTGTTTAATTTAATCTAAACAAAACTTGAATAGAGTGTAGTTACTTAATTTATTTAACCCCTCTAATGTGGGTTAGGTTATAGGAAAAAATATACCTGATTCCAAAGAGAAACCAAAATATTCAAAATGCCATTCTGGACATTCTGGATGCAACAGGGCTTGTCAAATTGTTTTTCTCTTCTTCCTTCTTATGAACAAAGAAGGAAGTTAATGTTCAATAGAACAAGGTAATGACTTGAATAACATTTATTATGCACTGACTCATGGCAAGTGAAACTTGTTTAACCTGCTATGGTTCCTGGTCATGGCATAATGGAGCGTAGGTTCTAATGATACCACTGCAGGTGGCCGTTCCAAATGGGGATTATTGAAAGGGTCATAACAACATCATGACCTTCAACCTGCCAGTACTTGCCTAGTGCCTTGTTAAAATGTAGCTTTTCAATTGGACACTATGCAATGCAGAGTTGTGATTATTTGACGTCGTATGATTGCCATGATTTACTGTTTGCTTGAGTGTGAAGATGTGATGTCTTTTTAGATGTGTATTTTTCAGTGCATGTGTTGCCTCTGAAACAAACTATATATCGGTAAAAGCACTTTATTAGATCGTAAACCATCAGGAGAGCCCTACTTCATCTATCAGACCTGAATTGCAAATGCATTTGCTGTCACTCTAATAAACTGCAAAAGTCAAGCTACTGAAACTGAACCGTGTTGCTCATCCGGTTATTAAAATGTTATTTTTTAATAAACAGCGTTTTAATCTAATGCTCAACTGGACTTTAAGGTTGTCTTTGAAGTGAACGAGGAAATATTACTCTAAACTTTACTCAGGGGTAAGAGATCATAAGAGAGTTATTCAAGACTGTATATAGAAATGCCCTAGGTGCATATCTTTATCAAGCAATGCCATTCGTGTCACACAATGCACCAATGTTCCCAAAAAATGACATGAATATTTCAATTGTATTGTCAAAACTTTTGCTGAGTTTTTGGTGGATATTGTTTCTCAATTGTATGAAATTTAATGCAAAAATAAAGCATTCTGTGAAATAAGATACATTTCCTTTGTCTGTGAGATATGCTGGAGTGAAAATAATTTCGGAAATAGCTGAATCATGTTATTGAGATACTGCCACATTTTAATAAGCAACAATACAATTACATTTTAATACATCTGATATCTCATCGGACGAAGTGCAAGTATTTTACAACGATGTAAAGAGACCAATCACTAGAACCATTTTTCAAGTGCTGCATTAAATAGTATACAGCAAATAGATTATTCTGAATAAATATTTAAACAGCATAGCAATAAACGTTATAACACCTATTTCATCAAACATGGCACGTTAGGATTATGCTGTAAAAAGGGGCCTTCAGCCAACAGAGCCATTTAGTTTTAATCCATTGTGTTTGATCATTTTCAAGCTTAACTCTAGTCTTGCCCATGGCCATAAAGAGCTTTCAGACAAGCAGCCTGTCTTAAGCCACAGGTGTTAACAGAACATCCTGAATGTCAGTGGGGGTGGAGCTGGCTGGCTGGCTGGGGGACGCTAAGCCGGGTGCCGCCTTGGCCTGCGAGCTCGGGGGCAGGCTGAGCGCCACCATGCTCCCCAGAGCATGGTGGCAGTGCTGAATGGAGTCCTGTTTGAGGGGCAGATTTAATCAAACGCATGATTCAGAAAGAGAGGAGTCTTTTTGTTAGCATTATGTGTATCAACAGAGAAGCACAGGGTCGCTATTCCAGTAACAGTTCAGCTGGTGTTATGGGAAGGAGCTAAACCAACCAGGTATAAATGTCAACAGAGAGACGTTTTGCTGCCCATCGAAACTCATTTGATAAAGAACACTTAGTGAGACACCCAGCTTATCCCTCATTTGATATCTTATTATCCATTACTTGATACTGCCAATACTCAAAAATATGCCCAAAGAGGCTGGCGACGCAGACCAAGTCACAAAGATAAGGCCAGGGCATTGTCCTGTTTGTAATAAAAGTCCAACAACAAAAGTCCAGGAAGTTAAAAATTACCCTCACCAGATCAATGACCAAAAGTTCGGCCAAGTGCTGCAAAAGTGAACCACAGGAGAACCTGTCATGGAGGAGTGTCAGTCTTTGCACGGCAATCCCCACACAGGCGCAAGCAATGGTGGAGGGATGGAACAACACAAACTGGTTCTCTGAAAATAACAAAAATAAAACATGTATTCTTAAACAAAGCGTGAATGATCTATAATGGGCATTGTTAAAAAGGACTTGACGTGACTTGATTTGTGAGAGCTTTATATTACTGGAAGGAGTGTAAGGCAAGATGTGACCAGGTAAGAAGAATGTCACCATTGTTGTCACACCCAGAAAAATAAAAAAACAAGAGCTTAACAACAGGCGTTGCCTCGACATCCTGCACGCTGGCCTGATAGCTCCAGGCACAAGAGTTGAGACCAGACGTAAATCAGTCTGCCCCTTACCACACCTTTTTGAATGGGAGACATGATGATGGGCTAAAATATCCTTTACTGTCTGGAGTCTGAATGAGACCCAACTGCCTGAAAGGCTGTGACTTAGTGCGTTGGGGGGAAAAGAGTCTCATGGGAAATCACCCAGCTGAACATGGTCTTTTCAAAGCACACAATAAAGGATTACACAAACTCAGTTCCCAGTATCCTGAAGGAACTGCTGACACATCACCACCAAAAGTTTTGGCTGTTTTGACCACTTTGTTCACAACGCTAAGAGTCGTTTATTCACAACAAGTAGACCAACTTAAAAGTGTGTTCTTTCACGTTATTACTCATTCATTTAATCTTTCTACGGGTCAGTTGACTTTATTTAATATGCCTGGTGTCGTGGCTCACCAACGGCTGCCAGGGCAATATAGGAGTGAAGATGGCGGAGCACGGGCTGAAGGTTGAGAGAAGCAGCAAAGGGGAGAGCCCGCAGGATGGGTTCCAGGAAATCACAGGGTAGCACAGGCGCCAGGCACCATCCTAGCCCCGAGACCACCGTGACCTCCCACTGCTGCAACAGAAACACAATTGAAGCCCATTAGTTTATTTATCTATTTAATTCAAATTTCATTTTTCTTTCATTTATTTGTGATCCATTCCCTTTGTGGTAGAGTTTGATAACAATTGTACTCCCAAGTGTTCTTGATTATGTACATAGTCTTTACCAGGATTTCTGAGAGTGATATTGAGTTGTCTGTGTAGAGGCAAAGCTTGCTGGCACTGAGTGGAACGGTCTCCCGGAGCTTGGAAGCCAAGAACATGCAAACGGATCCCAAGAGTTGCAAATGGGCCTTTTCCGTGGGGATATGGCTCAAATAAATGTCCAGGTAACTGATGGCCAGTGGAAAGACCTCTTCCTCGCACTTCTGTTCCTCACAAACCTGTCGGGACAGCAGAGCGTACGATTGGGTGAGCATAGGCTGTACGGCCCCTTGTCGAAAGACTCATGGATGAACAACGTACCTGCAGCATCCACACTGCCAGCACTCGTCTCATGTAGGGCTGGATCTGTTTCTGTACAGAGCTGCAGTAGGGTGTGGGTCGGCAGGTCTTCTCCAGGCCCACCAGGTTGTGCAGGGTACGCCGGGCCGTCAGCGTGGGGTCACTGGCGGCCCGGGGGACAATGAAGTCTCCATTTTCTGTGGTACTGCTGATGTATGAGTCATGTAGTTTGTCCTCCTCTTTACAAACCAAATCCATTTGACCCACAGAAAGCCAAACGGTTTCGTCTATCGAGTCCGCTATTCACAACGCTCATAAATACAAATTAAATAGATTTATATATAAATAGGGAGCATTACCAGTAAACTATATAGCCGTTAGTTAGCTCACGCCTGGCACGTTTATTAACCGGCGTGAAAGGAATCCAGTCCGAAAATCCCTCTTCCGTGTCAGATTTTGAATGTTTAATCTCTGTCGTTTTAGGACTAGCTAACGAGTCAATATTATATTAGATATTGACCTATTCGCGGGTGTTTTTGACCATAGCGGATTACTTTCCTCACTGTTCGAGAAGTTGCCAGGTCCTCATTCTGCTGGACTGGTCTGCTGAAGGCCGTTTTTATATGTATAAACGGCCTTCAGCAGACCAGCATATATATTCAATGAAACCAAATATATATTTTTACATGATTAATAAAAGACCACATTTATAGAATAAACAGTTTACTACAAATTACAATGGTGTTATTGATCAAATACATCACATTAGCTTTATGCAGGTTTTTGTCAAAGTGTAAATGGAAAACATAATCCAGTAAAGATGGAAATAATATTGCAACTCTACATTCATACATTTTAATGTGAATGCAGCATTGTGAGATCTACAAATGTGTTTGCTGGCTGAACTGGCATAATATTGTCCTTGAGTTGATTCTCCTCTAATCCATAGCCATCACAGGCATAGCCGTTTCAAAGTCTCTTGACTCTGAGTTTTGTAGCTCGCGGCGGATCTCTGCAGAGATGTGCGGGTGGGTTTGTACTTTGAGCAACTCCAACACTGCCTCCTTCTGCTCAGAGGCCAGGTCAGCCTTGTAGCGCTGGGCCATAGTGAGCAGACTCTGGTGCCAGAGAACAGGAAGTTCGCGCTTCTCACTGCGGAAGGACAGGAAGTGGGCAACCAGGGCATCCAGGACACGGAATGGCAGGGCGTATTTCTTGTCCAGCAAGAGACGCAGGAAGATACTGTTGGCACCGCTGTACTCCATCTCGGCTATCTTTAGCATCGCGGCACTGAAAAACATGGGATTTCCAGACATTAACATAAGAAAATAGAACATAACAATTATTTCTTTAAAATCATTACCCCTTTTCTGGTAAAGCTAATTCATGGAGCAGTTTTACTCTAAACACAACAATGATATTTTATGTGTGTAATGATAACATACCTAGAATGAAGCACAGGGATTGAGCATTTGGTGAGAATGCTGCCAACAATGATGGCCTCTCGAAGGGTACATGTTCCAGATTCACAAAGAGGAAGCAGGATACCTGAGGAAAGGAATCAAATATTTGGTCGGAAGGATCAGTTGAGCAGAATTGAGGTGCGACTATTGGTGTGATTGAGCTGATATTGTATGTATTTAAAGTGCATTAGGCAACGATATGAATCCACCTTAATATTACATGCTGCAAAACCTTGCCAGTAAAATAATCTTCAATCGATGATTAGAAATGAGTCAATTTCAACATTGGGTTATGCATAACTATACTAGTGTTCCCATGGTACACAGCTTTTAAATTTCACACTTTAGGAAACACTGTCACCTAGTGGCGTTGTCTTTCTGTGTAACATAATTGCTTTTATCCAGTAATTGTAATACAATTGTTTTCATGCACAAGTGTGGAGAGATGTTATAATGAAGCTTCTTGTTAATGGTTTTACAGTGTTCAAGAAGTGAGTTTTTTTACCTCACCATTTTTTACCTCACAATTTAACTGTATGCAAAACACAATGCCATTCCTAAAGCCTACCTACAGATACACTCCATTCTGTTCTCCAAGTTCAATTTACAAAATAAAATGTAAGCCATGCCACAAAAAACATATAAAATGACCATTATATTCCATCTGGTACTTATTTTTTAAAGAAACAATCCAAACTTTTTGTGTACACAACATTTGTAAAACACTTGACAAAGAACAAGTCTCTAGGAGTTAACTAGAAATACAATTGGTCAGTGTCTCCCTTACCTTTAAACCATGCCCCTGGCTTGAAAAGGGCCTTCTTTAGTGCACAGTAAAGATGGAAGTTAAGTTTTTTGTACTCTGCAATATCATCCCGGATGCGGGGCAGCAACACCAAGTTGAAAAAGCGTTGGGCCATTTGCTCCTTTAGATTGGAGGAGAAGATTCTAAAGAAAAATACATGAAGTCAGGTTAAGCACTATGCATTCATCTTAAAATCCTTTGGATTTACTCCCTCGTAAAACAATGTGTGAATTAACATTTTCACCAACCTGGTTGCCTGGTACATGGCAGCTGCCGTCCAGGTCTCTGGTTCCGTCATATATAGAATCTGCTCCCAATTTGATAGCGAAGGGATAATTTTAAAAGCCTTTGGAAGCTTTCCACTGCGATATCTTGATAGAACCTAAAACAATGTAAAAAGATGCCATGTTACCATTAAAATAATGCTTTCAGGGTATTCTTGCAGTGTAGTTCAAGTGGTCTCTTAATATCCCCACTCCTTAATTAATGCACATCAAATGTTTTTTGTTGTTGTTGTGCCTTTTATCCACTGTGGTGACACAGATATAGAATATGTACGCATCGACAGGGCTCTTACTTTGTTGACCCCTCTGTACACTTCCACAACCCTTGGATCGAGCTGGGGCATCGGCCGTCCAGATGCCTCCGACATCACTGTTCCCACCTCCGTCTGCTTCTCTGTAATCTTATCCATAATAATGTCCGCTAGGGTTCGTCTGGAAGGAGCAAAACATACACAGGGAGTGAGGCATACGAAATAGATACAGGCACCATTTATAATAATGTAACCGCAGTCTCAAAGAGCTGTGTAATGCTACAGTGACGGTCAAGCTTGTCTTTAACTACTTTTCCATTGCCTTGAATAACCATAAGGGACAATGTTGTGCGCAATCCAGATCAGAACCTGATGCGGCCGAAGATACAGATATTTTGTGTGTATCTAGTAATGTGACTGAATGTCAAGCCTTGGCCCTGCCTGCAAGCCAGACGAGTGAGGTCCAGTGCAGTTGTGTACTTTGAGTGTACTGTACCGGCTTTACCTCATTGGAGGGTTCTTGTTCATGAACAGCTCCATGGCTTTCTCATCCGCTGCGTCTACTGTAACTTCAGTTTCACCCCCAGCATCAGCATCCACATCGCCAGCTTCTCCAAGAGCCGGCCACTCCTCATCAGAATCTGCATCCTGGGTGCTGGACCCTAAATAAGGGAAATTCACATTACGTTAGCCTGTGTCATGATATTCCTCTTGGTTTATGAATACTGTCATCGGCCTTAACTGTATACAGTTTTGTTATAAGGATTCTATGTGTCACTCTATGTGTCAATCTTAACTACTTCAAGGGCAGCCCAACCAAAAAAAACATATTTACAAACAATAAGTGTGATTGGAGGATAGGTGCAGGCTTAAAACCTAAAATGATCTCAAATGCATATCTTACTAGAACTTATTAATAGACTTACCGAGAGTTGTGACTGGCGCTTTCTTTGTCTCGGGTGACAATCCATATTCTGTGTGCAGTTCTTCTTGCTGAATGCGAGCCTGTTCCAGGATTCTCCTTGATAAACGTTCATCCACATACTCGTCCTCATTTTCTACCTTATCACCTTTCACTCGCTCGTGGACACGAGCAACGTCTCCTTGCATGATCTGATCCGCCAATGAAACTACACCCTTTTTACTACCGCCTTTAGACCGCTTCACTTTAGGCATTTTGACAACTCTATCGAACTATATGATTTGAGAAATATTAACATACGTGTTCGAATGTAGTGCGTAATCTCACCAATCTTTCAGTAAACACAGACGGGTGGGTAATGGTTGCCCTGCACGTGTTGACGTTCATGTGTGGAGGGGGAAGTGACGTCATACAGGGTACGGCTACGTTTTATTTAAGGTTCGATTTTCAATGACATTATAGTCCTTATTATTTTTTCTTTCATTTATTAGTTAACATATACACATACATATATGTTGTTTAATCTAGAGTGACAGAAATAGACAGAT
>JAOSLM010000026.1:6293682-6304616 GCA_025629765.1 Eleginus gracilis | reverse complement strand
GTGGTGCGTGGCAGAACATTCTGCGCATTTCTTCCCTGACATTAACAGGGCATGGTGGATTCCCACACACTGGAACAGGCCCGGCCAGTCCAGTTAGTCTCCAAGCACTTGTTGGGAGGTGGAGGCGGAGCAGAACGTCACATCACTTCACCTGCCTCACCGAAACAACCCTAGAGGGCAAAAATAAAAGCAATACATGTTCATTGCCGTCCTCTGGCATTACATAAGATCAAGCTAGAGGAAGGTTCAGGTTCACTCCTTCCAATGTTAAGGCCTCGAAGATAGTTTCATATCCATGGTAACCAATTCATTCACAGCATCAAGCTTACCAACCAGGATGTGTACAATTTAGTATAGACTACTATGACACCACTCAATTCATGTAAATACAAATAACACAGAATTGTGAATATAGAATAATAGACAAATTATTATTGTTATTGTTATGATTATTATTATTATCATTATGTATCATTATGGTTGTTATTATTCTAATAATTGTAATAAAAAGCTTATATTTGTATGGTGTTTGTCTCCTGTAACAAGGCACTCTTTGGCTGAGGTTGGCTGGACTGAGCAGAGGTCATATTCGACCGCAGAGCTGGGTGGTTGTTGTCGTGGGGTCTTATGGGTCGGCCCACTAAGAGCTTAGAGGATTTTTGATCCTCTTCAGACGAGGCTTCCCTACTGCGTCTTTGCAGTTTGCTCGCTGTCAACAGGACCGTCATAACAGAAATCCATCATCAGACAGAAACCTTAATTTGGACCACAGAGAGAATAAACTATGAGCAGAGAGCAGTTTTTAACAACCCGAAAAAAATGGCCTATTGGGCTATAATGAAGGCAGTAATAAGACATACATGTTTTACATACCTACAGTGATTAGGAATACACACATCTAGTAAGGTAGTACTTACTTCTGTTGATGTTCAAAACTTGTTACAGTATATATATATATATATTCTATTTGATAACTTGGGCCTCTGGTTGCAGTTTAGAATAACATTGAAGCATTAATATAGTAGCAGTAAACAATGAATTCACAGTGAATTCATAATTTGTAAAGCACTGTACCTCCATTAATACCCATCAGTAAGCATTTTGAATGTATTCCAGCGTTATTCAATGTTTATAAAGCATTATTTAGGCCTGTAAATCATTAACTTACGTTACATTAATTATTTTATAAACCATTAAGCCACCTTATTATCATATTGATAATTGTTTATTAATTGTTTACTCATGATCCACGTCGGAACAATGCTTTATAATTCTGTAGGCTATTCACTATTCATTCTAAAGTGCTACCAGCGCTTTTTAGCCCCTCGCCTATCTACTTAAAACACAATCGTTTCACTGTACAGTACAGCCTATTCCTTCACATGTCTGATATACAGGTGTTCAGGTGTTACCTTAATTGGCCCCTTATAAAAGGCGTGCGCCTGCCAGACAGCGGGGCCTCACCTGCTCACGTAACGAGAGGGCTGACGCTGCAGCCCCGGAGGCGGGATCAACTCCATTTTCTCTCAAAGTTTTCATCAAATCACTAGAGTCGAGTTCAGCCTGTCCGCCTGTGCACCTGTCGTCCACAACTCCGTGGAGCTCACGGTTTATTATACCAAGAAAGGGAACACGATTTAACAAAAAAAATGCGTTAGGTACACGTATTTTTTCATATTCATAAACAATTCATATCTAACGTAAGACCTTTACTTTAATAATCATGAAAAAGGGAACGTTGCATTTTTTGGGTCGAAAGAAGCAATCCCTTTTCGACACCAGCAGTCCTGTTAAGATCCAGACGATGGGTGAGTACACTAACACTTTCGCAGATGGACGGTTATAGACAACTTTAACTCCGAGCTGGCCCACAAATGGATTAACAAAGTAGTGGAGTGAATGCATATAACTTTTAATCTGATGCCTTGAGCGCTTTTGAAGTTAACATAAACCCCGCCGTAGGGTATTGCTTATCTACACGAAGCATGACCCTTTAAAAGCCTTAAAAACCCGTCTGGAACAACCTCAACTATTTCCATAAAGCGGTGACATGTCTAGCATGCTTCTCATCTCACTGAGGATTGCTTCAGTAAAAGACAAGTAGCAATCCACGAAGTGAGTAACGAGTTGTCCAGAATGCCACAGGTAACATGAACCGGTCAGGGTTGTATGCGGTCCCACGGTCCATTTCATTATTTTAATGCTCCTTGACAGTTGTTTTGACGGTGAGTTTGATTAGAACTAGAATTTTATATTAAAACGACTTCACAGTCAAAAACATTTGCATATGCAAAGCCGACAGGCGCGCTGTATGTAAATTCATGTATATGACAGCGATTCCATATAATTTCATTTAGAGTGATTTGTTTCCTGGTCTAGATTCACCCTTTAACTGGAGTATAAAGACTGGTGAATGGAGCAAGAACCGGCTGTTTGTTTGCTTTAACCAGAGTAGGATAAAGATTGTTTTGTAACTAGATAGGCCAGTCACGTGGCCTACAATGTAATGTAATGATTTCATGTTCAATGTTTCCATTAGAAATGATCTTGACCAAAGATCGACATGGAGCACTCACCAAATATACCTTTTTATAAGCATGTAACAACTTAACTGACTTCTCTGTGTTTTTCCATTTGTCTGTTGAATAGGCATTTCAACAACATATGAATGTAGGCCTGTTATGTAGGCTATGCTCACCAAACATGACATGATAACATCAATATTTGATCATAAGTGCCCTGATTTCTTTATTATCTAGCACACAACCGAAAATATTATCAAAGAAGCATGTAAATACTCAGACGTGAACTGTCTCTCAACAGTTACTCAAAAGCCGCCGGTTTGACATTGCAACATGACAAAAAACAGTGAAATTGCTTTGAGACACTTTCTCTAAGTAATAACCACAAAGGCTCCATGACAAACAGGTGTTGAACACAGAGGGTGCTGAGTATTTGGGGTCAAAAGTCTTTAAATTACCCCAGGCTGTCACTGGTTAATTTCAAAAGGTGTTTAATTGTACTCATGGTAATGTATGGATGCTCCAGCTGTGTGAGAACTGATGCAAAGATTAACAAATTGAATGGGTCATTAAATGAAAGCCGATCACACAGTAATCTTACTTTGTCGTAATCACTTTGTCGTCAACCGGAAAACGACCTTTGAAGGACTATAGAATAACTAATGGCTTATGTTGACTGACAACCAACAACAGAGGTCTCCACAGTCATGCCCCTATGCAGTACACTGTAGTACTTGAGTAAGGAACAATAGACAATTTGACGTTGTTACTGGTGTGCATGTGAGGAAACCAACTGAAGTCTCTGGTAACCCCCTGCTAAGCTAAAGGAACGAAAGTAAAGCCAACTCATTCTCACAATTTGTCTTTTCCCGTTTCCGTCATTAAACCCAATCTCTATTCTAATTCTAAGATGTAATCTTACCCCGATTTCCAGCTCATTGAGCAAACAAAATAAAGTTAATTGTTCTGTTTGTCCTTTCAGAGAACGGCCTTTCACATAACATGGATCTGATGTTGGATTCGTCGACCATCCCAGACACGGGCACGGCCAAAGTGCGCCCACGACCCACAGTCAATCACCGTACCGTAAGCTAACTTAAGTAAACAGCTTTGTTGTTTCTTCATGTTAAACATTCACAACTCTTTAATAAACGTCCCTGTTGCTTCAAGTCTGGGTTATAGCTGAGAAGTAACACTAACATTCCATTGTACTAGTGTAGCAACATTATCTACCTATGAATCAATGGTTAGGGCGGGTTTCTGGAAGGACTTTGTCTTAATAAAATGTTGTATTATCTATTACGGCCACATTCTAATCTTCTGACATCAACATGTCACCTGTGTGTCTTGGTATTTTCAACGGAACTACAAAACAGAGCCTCATATTTTGTTTCTAAGATACCACTTCCTTCAACACTTAACCCTAAACCCTCGTGTTAACCTTTCCCCATGCCATGCAAAAGCCAATAGGGCATTCTCTCTCTAAATTCTCTCTCTAAATTATTGTCGTGACACATGACTTGATGATTTCTCCACGGGACTCAAGGTGTACGCGACCGTGAATCACTGTTACCACGGCAGACTCATTTAAACGGGTTTTCGGCCATTTGACTGTAAACCTCTGGCCTTTCCCTCCTTCTGTGTCGTCGTCCCACACACACCCCACATGCAGGGAGTTCTCTGTGTACGGCCTTTGTGGCGTGCGTCGTGCCCGCCACACCCAGAAGAACAACACAGGGTTTCTAGTGCTCCACACAACCATGGCCAGACCTGAGTCACAGTCGAAAAAAATCCATAAAAGAGATCAAACTGGGTTTGATATGGTGTGTGTGTGTGTGTGTGTGTGTGTGTGACGACACGCCAACCTCCACTCCCTTATGAAACGCGCATTCCGTCGCTAGGACCGTCGCATCGTATGATTGACGGCAATCCCATCTGAGGCGTGTCAGATGTGGATTAGCGCTTCACAGTTGTCCTCTTCAAGGAAATGTGCTTTACCTTTTTTTTATAAAACGTCTGCAGCCTCTGTATTAAACAGGAATTGTATTATTGTTGAGCTATAATAACGGGGATCACACCATCGTGGACAACCTAATGAAGTGTTGGGTCTGTTTGAATTATGTATGCTAATCGACAGGGCAGCCAAGCAACCAGAATCGTTCTTTAGATTTGCACTGATAGCGAGAACAAATCCGGTGAACAATACATGAATGATTTATGAATTTATGAACACTCTACCCTTCCCCAGTTTTTTTTTCCATTTTTGAAAGCCTATGGCTTTCAACAACTTCCAGTCTCTGCCAATCAAAACAAAGGCAACGCTTGTTATACAAAATGACTCAAGTCCTGCATTGAGTACTCACTGTTGTTTGAGTTTGTTGTGATTCAGTTCCCATTCTTAAAAGACTACAGATAGATCATCTCTTAACCACTTTCAGTCTAATGCAGGACAAATGTACTGCATTTAGTACTGATTGTCATTGTTGACTTGGAAAAAATATGTTAACCTGTGACTTTTCTAGCTTCTTATCAAATAATTGATGTAACTGATTGAATGTTTCTGTTTGGATGGCAGTGTTACATAAGCAACAACCTTATTAAGCACATGTGAAAATGCCTACTATCATGATGTTTAGTGATCGATGACCTCTTCAAATCTCTAATTGTGAGAGGAAGCTTAGCTTGAATATTCTGTTTAAACTGCCCTTTAGAAGGACATAAAGCATGTTTATTCTGTTGTACCTCTATTGAGTCAACAATGTCTGTGTTTATTTATAGTGGTGACTAGAACACAAACTCCTGCTCTTATTCATTCTCCTTCTGTTTCTCCCTCCTTCACACACCCGTGAACGCACGCACACACGCAGACGTCTCTTAAATGACAGCACATAATTTTATTACTTGAACGTAGTCATATGCGTTTAACACTCCCTGTGACGCGATTACAAGGTGTTTCCTCCCTTCCCTTCGCTTTCCTTGTTCAAAAGGTGTGACTAAGGCCGATGATTAAAAGTTCTGCTATTACAATTACCTCAACTGCAAAATGAGAGGCTATGTTTTTGTAATAACAGCGATAATCTTTTTTGTAAGGGTGAACCTCACCCTTACTTAGGGTCTCGTCACAAGGAAAAAGTAATAAGCGATAAGTGATATAACTTTTGCATAACTAAAATCCGTATTAGAAGCTGATGCATCCAATCGGAGGACAGACAGTGGGTTCAAGGATTCAACAACTGATACAATCTTATACGTCTACAAGACTTGCTGAACTATTTCCAAGAATGTTTGGTATCGCAGTAGGCTTGTCACAAAGAACTGGTTTGTTCACAATATGTTCTAGCAGCCGGTAGAGCATAACCTCTTCCGGCTGACTTCTCCTGGGTTTGCTTAAACTGTTAAATATATACCAGAGGCTAATCGGTGCATCGGTGGTTCTTTTTTTCCCCCAACAGTCCTCGTCTGAAAGTGTTTACGGGGTTGCAGTTCCGACCCCAACGGTCCCTATCTTCTCTACGTTCAACGGACTAAAGGGTGATATGACAGGTGAGGATTAACCTGGTCACATTTCAGCACTGTCACAGAGATTGCTTCCATATAGAGTTGAAATATAGGGCAGGAAAATGAAAATGACTCTTTCCCAATTTACTGTATCTTTCAATTGTGTCCGAGCTGGCCCACAAATGGATTAACAAAGTAGTGGAGTGAATGCATGCTATTAAAATAATATACCATCTCCCATGCACCCATCTTTGTGATCGCTGCATGCTAACAGTTTCCATCATTTATGTCTTCGCAATAAAGACATTGTTTGAATGCTCATAAATAACCCCTTTATTTAATGTTGACATTAAAATGGGCATTAAAGTTGGCATTTAAAATAAAATTGCATCACAAACACACTCTGCCTTCATGTTTGTTTCAACAAGCTTATTGCATGCAGCGCTCATAGTCCGAGGCTATACAACTACAATGTTAAAAAATAGATGTTTTCTTATTTTCTGTCTTGTTTTGCAGAAGGGGATCGACTGTCCAATGGATCGGCTATATCTTTGAATGATCCTATTGAGGGGAACATTTCCGTTCCCCCTCCGCCTTCTATGGCGCCCCCACCCCCACCGTTCATCCTCCCTCCACCTGACTTTATGGGGGAACTAGACAGCCCTACCAGGGCAATGATTCAGCGGCCTTCTATGCCTCCTCCAAAACCTCCTTCAGAGCCACCAGCATTAAAGGATCTCACCTTTATAAAACCCCCACCCATGACTCCTCCAAAACCTCCGTCAGAGCCACCAGCATTACAGGATCTCACCTTTATAAAACCCCCACCCATGACTCCTCCAAAACTTCCGTCAGAGCCACCAGCATTACAGGATCTCACCTTGCTAAGACCCCCACCCATGACTCCACCAAAACTTCCGTCAGAGCCACCAGCATTACAGGATCTCACCTTGCTAAGACCCCCACCCATGAATCCTCCAAAGCCTCCGTCAACCTACTCCAGTGCCTCCACCCCAATTTCTACACCACCACCAAGCATGGTTCCAGAGCTCCCCGATTGCCCAAAATTTGCACCACCAAAACCCCCTTCTGAAAAGCCAAAGAAACCAGGGAAGGCACCGCCCCCAAAGCCCACTAGGTTGTCTTCGATCGCTGGGACCGACGCCTTCATCGAGCCATATTCTCCTGCTGCCTCCCACCAGATGAACACACCCTCCAGTTTCAATCCCCAGAATAAGGCTAAACTTAACAATGCTCCCAAAACCTCCATTCTCAGTGGGCAGGGGGACTCTGACCCAAGACCAAAGCCGATCTTGATCTTACAAGCCTCCAGTCCCGATGCTGTCCAGGTAGATGGAAAAGCCTCACCTACTCCACCATCCAAACCAATCCGTGGTGCTGCCCCTGCTCAAACCCAGCTGGACAAAGAACCCAATATGAACCCTCAAGCTAACATTACTGCAAAGACAGCACAGTTGCAACCTAAGCCTGAGGCTAAACCTGTTATTTCAAGCCTACCGGAAAAGGACCTTGCACCGTCTCTTCCTCCAGCATCTCCAAAGTTCAGTAAAGAACGTTCAACTCAAGATCTCTCAAAAGTCACCAGGGTTGCAGATTCTCCCAGTAAGAAGGGCAATTACAGCCCCCTAATAGATCGCAAACTGCGGAACTTAAAGGGACTGGAAACAAGCCATGGGTCCCCAACTTCTCCCTTCGCCCTGTTGCAAGCGGCAAAGCAAAGGGAGAAACACAGATCACCCAAGGCTAGTTTTAAGGACAGACACTCTTCTCCCAACTCCTTTGTCATCACACCAAGGTCAAACTCAATTTCCTCCACGACCCCTGAGAGTGGACGAGAAGAGGACTCAAGGTCAACTTACAGTGCCGTAGGGCCCATGTCAACAGCGCAAACTCAACCACTCCACCACGCCCCTCCATCGGTCCGGAGTCCAGCGGCACCCAGCACTCCAGCTTTTGGCGGGTCGTCAACAGCGGGGACATCCCCGTCGTTTGGCAGACCAGCCTCCGAGAAGCAAGCGGTCAAGCAAGCCAGCCCGTCACTCGACTACAGAAAGAGTGAGGCCACTCCGCCCGAAACACCCATGACATTGCTCCCTCCACCACCGGAGTTTTCCAACTTTAATTTCAAAGACATTATGGACTTACCTCCGGACTTTCCTCCACCCGACCCTCCGAAAAAGAAGGCACCGGCACCAATAATAAAACCCGTCTACGCAGCGCCGCCTCCTCCACCTAAACCAGCGGCAACCGCTCCCCCCCCGGCACCATCGCCGGCTCCTCCACCCAAAGCTAAAGCCGCGGCACCCCCTCCGTCCCCAGCTCCGTCTCCGGCTCCGGTCCAAGACGGGAACCCACTGGTGTACCAGACCTTGCCTCGGCTGCCCGTCCAGAAGCCACTGCCCGATGTCTCAGAGAGCCAGGCCACGCTCTTAAGCATTTTGCAGAAGAAGATGAAGGAGATGGACAGCAAAATTAACCCAAAGAGAGAGACGGAGTCCAGCAGCGACGAATGGGGTTCCCCCCTGTCTGACGAGGACACAAAGATCCCGTTTACTCCCAGAACCACGCCACAGAAGAACTATATGGTTCCTACGAAAAACGCAAACCTGGACATGCGGGAGTTGGAAACTAAAGTGGCCAAAAAACAACAGGACAACGCCTCAGCCTCCAGGTAAGGTTCCTTTGTTTCGCAATGACGAGTTCACATCGAGAAGTTGAGGTTGATATATATGTATGTATAGAGAGAGCGAGAGAGAACGAGAGAGAGAGAGAGAGAGAGAGAGAGAGAGAGAGAGAATTTCAATAACTTTTAATAATCATTGTGTTTTCCTTTCAGCAACGAGACAAAGTCAAAGCAACATGGTATGACGATCACAGTGCGACCTGGAACCAAACAACCCATTACCGTTGTGAGTAAAGGGGAGCCTGCACAAGCTCTATAAATATGCAACATGTTCTTTAAAGACAAAAAAGAATGGGTGGACCAAATTTGACTGGCATCAGTGGCCACTGGTTGTTGCATTTTTTTTTATCAGTACCAAAGTTCATTATTGCCTTGTTACCACAAACTTTCTTTTGCTTTTGGTTGATGTTATTTAAACAAGATCTTGATTGAAAATGTTGATATGTTCCATAGTATTTATCAATATGGAATGCTTCATGGATAAGTACTGCTATATTCTTTCAGGCTTCAAAGGTCAATGCAGTTGTTACATAATTATATTGTAAATCATTAATGATTATTTAGTCCATGGGACTTTATAACCAATTTTCTAGATGGACAGGATTGATTCATGTTAAGATATGATGTGCGTTCTATAGGAGTAAAATAAGCTCTTTTTATGTATCTACCAATGTTTTCAAATGTACATCAAATTGATATGTATCAGTTTGTGTAATGATGAAGAAATCAGAAAAGCTTCTGATTGTTTGTGTTGCACGTGCCAAAATTGGGAGCAGATAAACAAGTGTTTATCTATTTGAATGCTTATTGTAGCAGTAACTGTAAATATATATATATATATATATATATATATATATATATTGAAAGAATGGACCAAATACTAACCAACATAACAAAGTCTGTAAATTAAAATGAATAAAACATTTAAATTGTCAACCAGATTGCTCATTGCAACCTTAGAAGTGCTAATTAAGATAGTAAGTCTGAGATATTCTCCTCTTTGGGTTACTTTCTCATCTGGTAACTTTACATACATTATGTAGAGGCAAATGCGTTACACCAATACACTCCAGTCTATAGAAACTGGGTTAAATCCTGTAGGCATCCTTGAGCAAATGACCAACCCCATCGTCTCACATTCTCGCCAAAAGTTCAGTTGCTTCTCAATTTCTCCTCAAATATGCAATTTGATTATTTTTGTATAAAAATTGTTTATTGAAACATCCAGTTGGGAAGTACCATTTAGTATAGTATCACATATTGCCTGTTGCTACCAAGCCATCATAGTATATAGTACCAAGTAAGTGGTCTAAGTCTGTGTACAACAGAGGCTTAACAGTAATGAAAACATTGCTTTATGCGATTATATGCAACCTTGTGAAGACCCTAACTGCCCTGAGCAATGGAAAACAACTCAGCTGAACCAGTAAGGGTTAAAGGAAACAGCCTGCCTTCTAAAAGTCAAGTGTTTGCGGCTGTAATTCATTTAAGTCAGGTCCTGCCAGTGTATTGTTGATTTAAACTTCCACTTCCAAGGAGAACCCTGCTGGCTTCACTGTAAAACCCCCATTCAGCACAGTTCTAATAAGCAGAGGACAGGAGTGTTGCAACATCGCCTAAACAGCAGGTTACCAGGTAACCATATCAGCCAGTTAAGCATGCAATAGCATGCATCATCTCCTATAATACATTCTATGTAAGTTAAGTGTTATTTATTGGATTAACTCAAATACACAATAAAGACAATAAAATGCTCTTAGTTTTGTATGTACTTTAATATTACAGATTGAATTCAAGTGACAAGTCATAATATACAGTCAAAGTTGATAGAAATTGCAGTAACTACAGTATTTGAATAGTTTCAGGACAGGGCCCCACAGCATTTAACAATGATAAGGCGCCATTCCAAACAAATGAGCAAAACTTTGAAAAACGCATCGTGAACGATCTCCCAATCCACCAAAGTAAGTGTAGAAAAAACTTGGCCGGTCTCTAGGGGGCGCTGGTCTGAGCCTCGGCTGCCGCCCCCACCGTGTGATGCAGCACCTGGTGGTCCCAGCCTACGGTGGTCAGAGAGTCAGAGCCGCCGTGGAGCCAACAGACCCCCCTCACAAAGTCCTGGTGCCGCCTATCTCTCAACCTGTGGGGGTCGGCGATAATGCGTCGGTGAGGGCGTTGTTTGGCTAGTATTATACTTTAAATAAAAAAAT
>JAOSLM010000018.1:16313228-16328149 GCA_025629765.1 Eleginus gracilis | reverse complement strand
TACAATGATGAGATTATAGTTCAGCTGAATAACCATGTTGAAACGGGCATAATTTGTCTTTCGCCCCTATCTGAGTATATGTTTTAACCATTGAGATGACCTAATTGGAGGAAGTGGGCTAATGTTGCCTCTTTTATTTCAGACTGGAGAGATGCAGTATATTCCTGATCAAGAGGCGATGGCGGAGGACTTGGTAGGTTTCTTTCCTGAAGGACGGATTCTGAATGCTGATACAATGATGAGATTATAGTTCAGCTGAATAACCATGTTGAAACGGGCATAATTTGTCTTTCGCCCCTATCTGATGTATCGTGATCCAACATCAGTTTGTTACTCTGCCTGCAGCTACACATTCTAATGCCCTGCTCTTCTTATCAGGTGGCTTGGTCTACTGCCAGTTCCAGAAAGCCTCCATGGTATGTATATTTTCCCCTCAAGTTGCCCAGCCACTAAAGCTTTCTAGTAACTATCTTAATATGATGCTATTGAATCAGGTCACTGATCTCATTGAGGATAAAACAATTCTGATTAAGATCACCTAACGCACCAAAAAATCACTGCTCTATCTAAAGTCCTAAACAAAGTATTCCTACCTTTTCAGGAGAAGATGACGGGTATCCTGTATCCTGCCCTTGAAAGCACCTCTAGGAATGGTAAGCGAACGCCATAAATCCACAGCACCCCAGACGACATGTAGCACTGGCATGGGAGACGTGTGTCTCACTGGCATCACGGTCTAATGGGTTTAAAAAGTCTGGCCTTTGTGATGATAAAGGGATGCTGACATAACCGTGGAGTCTAATCTATTAGCTCTAGCTGAATGAGGTCTGATCAACGTTCTGATGGCGTGTCGCATCAATGCTTTGCACTCATTGTGTTTGTTTTATTGGTCTAGGACTTGGAGTAAGCGAAGGCCATGTCGAAGGTGAGTTTCCAGCATCTAAACCGATGGGCTTTGTGGTTTCTGTGATGTCACAAATGTCTGACCTGAACATAAATGTGGACAGTCTTTTTACTGAGTAACCTGTTGGGTGACACGTTCTTCCCTTGACTCTAAAGAGTGCCTTACAGTTCTGCTTTCTTTCCTAAAAGGTGGATGTCCAATGGGATTTATTGGTGAGTTACTGATCACACTATGCACACGTGTATCTGTATAGGCAACTAATGATGAAACTATTCTGCCAAATGATTAATATGATTATAACCCTACCGTTTCCATATCATTCTGATTGTTGCTTCATTACAAACTAGTGTACTTTCCCTAGTTGGCATTGTTCTGATTATTATCCTTTTGCCCATCAGGTTGAATCTACTGGTGCCTCAAGTCAACATTGTAAAGATTAAACATGGAAGTTGTATTTGCTGTGAGTATACAATGAAGAAATGTCTCATGGTCAAGATGCAACAAATGATGACAACATTCTGCCAAATGATTAATATGATTATAACCCTACCGTTTCCATATAATTCTGACTGTTGCATTAAAAAAGAATATTCTGCTTTGTTCGGAGTCTTCTGATTCTTATTGAGCGTGTCCTTTCTCTAGGTCCAATGCATGGATGGAACGCTTCATTGGTGGTTCAAGC
This sequence comes from Eleginus gracilis, assembly GCA_025629765.1. Classification (NCBI taxonomy): domain Eukaryota; kingdom Metazoa; phylum Chordata; class Actinopteri; order Gadiformes; family Gadidae; genus Eleginus; species Eleginus gracilis. The sequence continues at coordinate 16,326,563 of JAOSLM010000018.1, read as the reverse complement.
AGCTGTTCAGCATATGTGACTTTTTGTCAATAAAAACAAACTTTGACGTGCATTCTTGTGCTTGTGCTTATTGTCGTGTATGGATTAATTGTAAGTGCCCAGGATCAGTTTAGTTAACTTATAAGGTCTGGGCTTTGCAACCCATTGCCTCGTAGTGCTATATGGCAGGTTTTTAAATTAAATCATTAGTTTCCGTGATTGGTAGTCTGCAGTCCATTCGACGGCAGCAGCGCCGGTTGTCTAGGCAACGACATGGCATAAATGCAATGAAGTGTTCAAACATTTTCAAAGTAGTTGTACACATCTCATTCGTTCAGACTCCTCTCGCTTATATTATGTGCAGAGGAACGTTATAAATTAGCGTGGGAGTTGGGCGAACGTTGCGGCGCCCTACCCAGAGTGGTAGATATAATATCTCTCTAAAGCTCTGGCCCTACCTAATTGCAGCTGGTCATACGGCGCGACCGGTGATGACAGAGTCGCGTTGTATTGACTCGGTGGTCACGTGAGTTGAGCTAGCCCACCTTCTCCTCCCGGGTTCAGCTCATAAATTGGAGACCGGTTAAATAGGGCTTAAATGGATAAAAGAAGGCACACTGTAACCAGACTTTCTCCCATAACGTTAAGCTTGCGCCATCACCAATGATTCTTTTTTCGTTTGTCCCATTTCTTTGGGCAGTATCTGCAAAAGCAGACTTCTTTCAATTTGACAGCATCTCTAACGCTTCAACGTACTATTTCAATTATATTTATTGTAATGTATGGGACGGGGATTGTCAGCCAAATCAAGAAGATGCTACCCAGCAAGGTAAGGAATACGATCCGTTTCAAATATTGTCATTTTTCAGGAATGACTATTTAAATTTAAATCAATTTATTTTCAATCAAATGCAAATTGAGTTAACGTTTGCGGGTGTCTTGCCGGGAAGACCCCCGCATATAAGAGGTGATGTACATCCATTCAGACTATTCAGTGGGTATTGAATATCCGTCTGGTTTGCGTTTCTTAAAAAAAAATCCATGTCACCCAGTAGCTTGAAAGCAACGCTGAACACTGCATTTTCTGTCTTGAGCAGTTCCTTCGAGGGACCTTTGGGCAGGATTTCCCCAAGAATACGTCAACGTGGTACATCAATGGTACTGTAGCCTGGGCCAGTGCTGTGACACTGGCGACTGCAGGATCACCAACAATATGACAGGTATTGGGTTGTCAAATACTGTGTGTCATAGCTATCAACTATGTATCTTAACATTCAAAGCCATACCAGGGAGGATTACAAGAATATTCTTCATTAGAATATAAGAGGCAAACAAATTGAGTCAATGTTAATAGAATTTACACCGTCAAATGTTTTTCTAAAACATCATTCATAGACTACAGACTGGACTTAAAAAACATATGGCCTATATATTTTACACAATTACAAATATATTAGAAATATGATCATGCTATATTCCCATATAGGATAGCCTACTTGCATATGTTCCTCTTATCCGTCTCATTGAATCTGTATTTTAAACGTGTGTTCTACGCTTGGCCCCTTCAGGCTTGGCCAGGGACCTACAGATGAAGCTCCATGGGCAGCACCTGGTTCAGTCTGTGGTTCTAAAGGCCATCCAGGGCTTCATTAACAACCCAGAGTCCAACAAGCCTCTCACCCTCTCCTTCCACGGCTGGTCGGGCACGGGCAAGAACTTTGTGGCCCGTATCGTGGCTGATAACTTATACCGGGAGGGGGTGAAAAGCGAATGTGTTCGCTTGTTCATCACCCCCTTTCACTTCCCTCACGCCAGGCTGGTAGACACGTACAAGGTGAGTGGGATTGGGTCCACTTGGCACTGAGATGCAGCTGTACAGTAGCACCTTTGATCTGGTCAACACTGGGTTCTGGCTGTGGCGCAGTGCCCTGTAACCTAGTAAAATATGGACTGATTTTTGGAACCAGGCACACTTCCAATAGGGGTGGTAGTGTCTGGGATCTTATCGAGTTTCACAATTTGGATTTCAAAATGATGATGACCCTGATCATCATTGCACAACCTTTGGAGTTTAATATAGATACAGTTGCACATAGTGCATTTTAATCAGTCTGCAGACGTCAATCTGCAGACATATTGTATTTACTTGTACTTTTGTACCATAATATATGTAATATATGTATGTTGATTAAATTCTTATTTATTATTATTATTATTATTTCACATTAACAAATAACTGTCTTCATCTGAACTTTGTCCTGAGTCTTGCCCCTAATCTGTTCATTTTATCAAATCGACAAAGCTTTTTGCAACAGTCCAAAAATACCTAAAAGCAAACGTTCATTTAACTTAACATTTAACGCGGTTCAGATGATTGTACATGGCATCACATGTGGTTGGATCAAATGGGGGGGCTGACACCTCCCCCTCCGTGCTCTCCAGGGCCAGCTCAGAGAGGCGATCAGGGACATGGTCCTGAGGTGCCCTCAGACTCTCTTCATCTTCGACGAGGCGGAGAAGCTCCACCCCGGCCTCATCGACGCCATCAAGCCCTATCTGGACCACTACGACAACGTGGACGGGGTCAGCTACCGAAGAGCAGTCTTCCTCTTCCTCAGGTTAGACCGGGGACTCTTAAGATACTGCACCGTTCTTTTTCTTGCTCTGAATGTCTTGTCCTGTTAGCAGTAAGGCTATCAGTTGATGAATCCCAAATAAATATTATATATATTATTATTATTATTAATATTTTATATATATTATTATATTTCTTGAATACAATCTAGCGTAGTGTTGCATGATTTGCTACGTTGACCTCTTCCCACAATTGCGTCCATTCTCATTAGTCATGTAAGGATACTTTAAATGAGTTGTGTAAATACTAGGGCTGGGCAAATAAGTTTTATTGGCTCACTCAGTGTGAGTAGAATATGAAGCCACCAATTTGGGAATTGTAAACAGTCACTTACTGGAAGTGTAATTTAATGTAAATTAAGTGGAAATAAAAACAAAAATGATTTCTGATATGAATATTGACATTCTGTGGGCAAAATCAAAGTAAAAAAATAAATTTGAGAAAATGTGTGTTAATTTGTATTAATCGCGTTAAAATATGATTGTGTTAACGCGTAATTAACGCGTTAAGTTGCCAAGCCCTAGTAAATACTAAGACAATCATCTGTTCCGTTGGTTGGCTATTACATATCTGGTACTATGTTATCAACTAAAACACATTCATGTAACGACCCAAATTCTGATTTGCCCTGCCTTCTCTCCCGGCAGTAATATCGGAGGGGCCACGATAAACGACGTAGCGTTGGACTTCTGGCACTCAGGCCAGAACAGAGAGGACATTGGCATGGAAGACCTGGAACACCGGCTGCGGGCTGAGACAGTAGACTCTCAGGGTAGGTAGAGATAAGGTTTTCGCTGGTGGGTCACGTTAGCTAGGCTCGACAAACAAACCCCATCCGTGTAGGTCGTAGTAAGAGTGTGCATTAACAGTGTTTTAAATCTCATACATATACTCATTGATGTGTACTGAGCATATTGAGTATTTATAAAGAAGCACCTTTCTTTGAGTGGTGTTTATTTTTCCCCCCCAAGTTTGTTAGATTTAAATAATATAGAGACAAAAATCGGAGGATGCCCATCGTGCCCGTTTTCATGTGATAATAATTCCTCTCCTTACAGGTGGGTTTTCGCAGAGTGAGCTCATGTCCGGCCACCTGATAGACTTCTTCGTGCCCTTCCTGCCCCTGGAGTATCGGCACGTCAAGCTGTGTGCACGAGACGCTTTCGCCGCGCGAGGTCTGGAGCCAGAGGAGGCAACGCTAGACGAGGTGGCCAAGGCCATGCTCTACGTACCCAAAGAGGAGAGGCTGTTCTCAGCACAGGGCTGCAAATCTATACCCCAGCGGATCAACTTCTTCCTCCCATAGAGGGAGAGAGGGGGAGAGAGAGACAAGGAAGGAAGGAGAGAGACCTTGAGGATGTCAGAGAGCGTTTAACCAGCATGTCTGCATATAGAGCAACAGTCGAGCTGTCTTCTCCACACCCACCCACTCCCCCAACCACTATTCCCCCACCTTCACTCCTCCTGAAGCCTCCTGGTGTCTCAACGAAGGGCCGGAGAGCAGGATCATTCAATGTTGCTGAACAACAGGTCCTCGTGTGCTGTGTGGTTGGGTGTCGGCGGTGGCCTGAAGCATATCTATACATGGCTACCAAGAACAGAGAAAAAGAAGAGTAAAGGCACTGACAGAGTTACTGCAATCGGGGAAGACAATGGAAGATGTCTATGGTTATTTTCATACTGTATTTCTTTTCTCACACTTAGACGTATTTAAGTATTTAAGTTTACATTGGACTCAAACGCTGTGTAGTCCTTGCCCGCCAGGATTTGTGCATGTTTTATATTGATTGTCTATATGCTAACAACCCTATTTTGAGTTTACCAATTCATTTGCTTTTAATGTTACCTTCCATCATGGGTTTCCTTTCATCACAAGCATTTTGTGTTGCAAATTTCAGTTGTGTATTAGACGGGTTTGTTGGTTAATATAATGAATGGATCTAGGATGTATTGTGTGAAATAAAGTTACATGGCCTGGACATGACAAAAGAAAAGATCTATATGGAAATCATCCCGTTGTTGTGTATTCTTTCAATGGATTTGAATGATTGCACAACAGGGCTGCACAGGGATATTTGCCTGTTCCTTAGGTCTTGTAAAGGCTTGGAGTGAATTGAGTTGATAAATACAATTATCTTACTTCACTCCAGGAAACTATTAGAGCAGCAACAGTGATTTAACCGGATCAGCATTTATTTATTTTATTGTGTCAGTAAGTATACCACTTTATATACACTTATTGTATTTTGTATCAATAATGATCGGAACCTACGGTGGAGGTGGACAACCTACTGGGTATTGGCTACTGTGTCAGTATACATCGAAAGCTAAATCCTCGTATTCTCTGTATATAACAGCTTAAATCATTCAGTTTAATACGGTGCACGTTTTTATTGACCTCACTAAATATACACAAATCAGGCACGCATGACGATATGGCCATGCATAGGCTAACCCCTGCAAGATGCTATTATTTTTTATGAAATGTAATTTGGATTGATGGTCTCTGCCTGCTATATTTGGTAAGGTGTTTACTACAAAACAATGAACGCTCACATTGAATAGATGGGCAGCGCAACATCCTTTCGAGGGGGCGTATCAAGCAAACGCGTGGTCTGCACTCATTGGCCACAACAATAGACGATTCATTTTTTAATCAATTCGATTGGCTGAAGAGCGCTGCGTTTCCTGATCAAGCCACTGACCAATAGAATTCAGACATTTGTGCTCAGCCGAAAGGAGAGCGCTTGCGAACCGACAGCGGCGTTGCAGCACTCAATTGTCATTCTAGGTGAGACTGGATTGAGGGAAAAGCGTGTTGCACTGTTGATTTTTTCCCGTTAAATTATCTTATTTATTTATTTTGCATTGAAAGGATTAAGCTTTCAGAATGACCGCGTTGTCGGTGTTTTTATTGGCCGTATCGGTCGCCTCTGTTCTGGCTGAGTCTAATGTATATTTTCGGGAGCAATTTGAGGATGGAGGTAAGAAACTACATGCAGCCATCTTATGATTTTTCTTAATGTGTTTTTTAAGTATTCTTTATTTCCATCATGCATGGCCTCTCACTAGCATTTACACCGCCTTCAAATATAACCACCTGAACACCGTTTCATACTGTTTTGGTTTGTGACTGCCCACCACATAGAGAATGCTTTTATTAAAATGACAACTTAATTTATTTATTCAAGTTTGATTAATTGTGAAGAGTGATGCACTCAAGTGTCGCCATCACCACCATCACCTATATCCTATTTCCTAGACACTTCTCAGTTTTCTCATCGTCTGGCCCCTTCTGTCTCCCCATCCCCCTACTGCAACACCTCCCTTGGTCATTCACACTGTCATCCAGTTGGCCTTGCTCTCCATCACTCTGTGAAGAACGTATACGTTTTGTGAACATCAAGACAACACCACCTTTACCGTTAAATATCTTAATTGTCTTCAGACAGATTAATTGAACCTGTAGTTGCAAAATGGGCAAATTAGGAGACGGTCATGTTTGTCCTCGAATGAATGTCTGTGGTTAACGCACACTGTTTGCAGATGCCTGGACCAGCCGCTGGGTGGAATCCAAACACAAGTCGGATTATGGCAAGTTTGTCCTGTCTGCAGGGAAGTTCCATGGTGATGCAGAGAAAGACATGGGTAATTACTCTTTTCTGTATTGCTCAACTTTGGTGAATATTCGTCATGAAACGACGGTCCGTCTGTGCTCGTGTGTGTTTGTGCACCCAGGGGGTGCTGCACATGCATGGACGAGTGTGGATATGTAATCCATTCATTATATGCATACGTCTGTTCGATTTAGTCGCCTTTTATAAAACCATTCGTTTTTGCAGGGTGTATTAAATTGTTCATGAATTATGTTTGCTATATTGCACATTAATAGACGTATGTAATATACAATAATAGCAACAGTGTTGCTACTGTAGCCAGCGGTGGTGACTCGATTATTAAACCCGCCAACTTCAATATGTCCCTGCAGGACTTCAAACCAGTCAGGATGCCCGATTCTACTCCATGTCATCCCGCTTCGACGACTTCAGCAACCAAGGCCAGCCCCTCGTCATCCAGTTCACCGTCAAACATGAGCAGAGCATCGACTGCGGAGGAGGTTACATCAAGCTGTTCCCATCTGGCGTGGGTCAGGAGGAACTGCATGGAGACTCCGTCTATAACATCATGTTTGGTCAGTGAGACTTCTTGACCTTCTAGAGACTATAGATGTCCTCTTAGAGACTATAGGTGTCCTCCTAGAGAGTGCTCTCTCCCATCCCTGGACCCAGATGGGCTTTCACTAGATCTGACTCGGAAGTAGTTATGTTTATTTGATCTTATTTATTTATCTAATTATAGATGCTTTAGGAACACCTTTTTTTTCTGCATCATGAGCTGATTTTGGTATTTTAGCAATACGTTTTATCCGTTCACCATCTCGGTCACACTTTGCTGAGTTATATTGTGGGAATCGTTTCTCAACGTTTTTTAAATCGTAGGTCCTGACATCTGTGGCCCTGGCACCAAAAAAGTCCACGTGATCTTCAACTACAAAGGCAAGAACCATCTGATTAACAAGGACATTCGCTGCAAGGTGAGGATGGCGTTCAGCAATGCTCCTGACTCATGGTTGTTGTATAAAAGGTCGAGAGAATGAAAACGATGGATGAAATGAAAGTTGTATCTTAACATGTCCTTTATTTCCCGTGATCTCTTGCAGGATGACGAGTTCACTCACCTGTACACACTGATCGTCAACCCCGACAACACGTACGAGGTGAAGATAGACAACAAGAAGGTGGAGTCTGGCAGCTTGGAGGACGACTGGGACGTCCTTCCCCCCAAGAAAGTCAAGGACCCAGAGGCCAAGAAGCCAGAGGACTGGGATGAGAAGGAGACCATTCCCGACCCCGAAGATAAGAAACCCGAGGTACGGATCTCGACTCTTTAGTGTAGGTCCCTCGGCACATTCTGCCAATACACCTGGCCGGTTTTGCTTGTGCCTCCGTGCTCAAAAGGGTTTGATTTTCTTTCGTACCTTGGCAGGAATGGGAAAAGCCTGAAAACATCCCAGACCCCGACGCCAAGAAGCCTGAGGATTGGGACGATGAGATGGACGGCGAGTGGGAGCCCCCCATGGTCACGAACCCGGACTACAAGGTAATAACTATGAAATGATTCAAATGGATTGTAATGACCATGATCTATGTAAAGCACCAATTGTATATGATTTGAAGATAGTTATAGGATTTGGAAGTATTGTCTCTTGATAGAATCCTAATGGGGTTGCAGTTTCGCAGTAGGTGGAATAATAATAACAGCCTAATGTTAACCCGTGCGTTCTTCTGGGGCTCTTTCTTAGGGAGAGTGGAAGCCCAGGGAGATCGACAACCCGGCTTACAAGGGCAAGTGGGTCCACCCCGAGATTGACAACCCGGAGTACACCGCGGATCCTGAGATCTACAAATACGACAGCATCGGGGTCATGGGGCTCGACCTGTGGCAGGTAACATGAAACACTGGACACTTGGCAAAGACTCCCAGAAGGAGTCGTTTACATTTCTTACCCCGCGTCGTAGCTTGCAAAAAGAAGAAGGAAAAAAGGCAAAGCGTGCTAGGCCAGATTTTAAACGTTTTCATCGTCAGTAGCCAGTCTGGCAAAATATGTGTATTACATGTTGTTTCCCGTCCTCTGTATGCAGGTCAAGTCTGGGACCATCTTTGACAATTTCCTGATCACCGACGACCCAAATCTGGCAGAGGAAATCGGCAACGAGACATGGGGTCAAACTAAGGTGGGTAACAAACGCATTTAGCAGACAATAGTCTGAAGCTGTTGCCTATTGGGCTTCTTTAATATCCCTCCGAGCTAACTGTATGATATGCGTGCCCATGAAGGACCCAGAGAAGAAGATGAAGGACAGCCAGGAAGATGAGGAAAGAAAGAAGCGTGAGGAGGACGACCAGGGGAGGAAAGAGGAACCAAAGGAAGAGGGTGAAGAGGAAGTAAAGCAGGAAGAGGATGAGGAGGACGAGGAGGACGAAGAAGAAGAGGAGGATCTGGAGGAGGAGGAGGAGGAGGAAGAAGAAGACGAAGGCACAGATTCCCAACTCAAGGATGAGTTATAAACCATTTTGCCAGAACTTTCTTGAAGGGAACAGGGCTATCTAGGCCAGGGTCCGGGCTGGATACACTTGGTTGGACCCTCATGACCACTTAACCAGGGATGGAGATTTGGCGGGGTGGGGTATGTTTATTTTGTTTACAGGGTGAATGCAGTAGAATTTGGGGTCTGAGGCGGGTAGTTAATTTGTTTTATGTTTCTATGACGTGATTTGAGAAGATCAGGTCATAATATAATGCTTAGAAGGAGATCATCAGCTTGACCACTTCGAAGACAAAAGTCCACACAGCTGTTTTTGCCAGTAAACTGTAAATGTAATCTGTAATTCATGTTCTGCACTAAGTTGAACTTTTGTCTTTATTCATTTGTTGCAGGAAATCGTGTATGTTGTGCGTTTGTGTTGTGAACTACTGCGAGAAAAGGTTTTTGTTTCCAATGTGTTTGTTTTTTCTGTCTTTATTTAACCTGTGTCATGTTTTGTTGTCACGTCGAGCATATTGTGTCTCCAGGGGACTACTCGGACGCCATACACACTATCGCATCATACTTCCATTCTGACACTTTACGCACCGTCAACTTCAGGGCACTGTCATGAATATATGAGGACCTGTCCTCGTATGCGTGTGTTGTTCAAAGCATAACACTCATAGGATGGAGTAGTGGCAGTCTTTAAGGTGGAATATTATATATTATACATATATTAATATGTATGTTTTTTTTACTGTATAGTAACGAGTAGCATTCTTTTGTTTTTTATGCAGACCGTTCCTCAGTCCTTAGTAAACTGGACATTTACTGTAGATTCAGCATATTTTGAACACTGCATTGACTTTACAAAATTGCTTCTTTCCATTGGTGTTTAAGGGTGGGGACTGATGGTCTCGCCTAGTGATCACTCTTATCATTTCTGCACTGCTGTACCCTTACAAACCTTCACATGTTAAGAGCTAGTCCTTTTGTAGATACTTTTTTTTTTTTACTAATTCTGACAAGGGGAGTGGAAGAATGTTATTTTCTTCTGTTCTGACCAATTAATAAAACGAGAAGAAACAAGTAATGCTTTTTTATTTTAAAGTGGGTCTATTTTATATAATTATTATCATTGCCATATACTATTATTATTCATTATTTAAATATATGTCTGCAGGCAAAGGCCCTGATTAATCATTTATACTAATCATCGGTATAAGTAGGCCTACATTTGTGCAAGCATTACCCCTGGATATTAAGTATTCCTACACTGCAAACTGCAAAATGTTTTTGATGTGTTCTCTAGTTTAGAAAACCATATGCCTATGACATGATGATACACTATTAGTAACACTTTTTCAGCATTGTGTAATTATAGTGAAAATAGTATTTTAACAAACAACATTGTAGGAACATTTCCACGAAGATGTGTCTGCATTCGATGTAGACGAAATGACGCGATTCTTCTGTCATCCTCCTTTGCCTTTTTTCCTCTCGCATAACGTCCCTATGGGTTTATAGCGCCCCCTATAGGTCTATAGTAACGACGCTGCGGAACGAAAGCAGTGGGAATTGAAACTATGGCTGCCACTCTGTCTCTTACTCAGGTAACACACTGTTTTAAACACATATAATGGCTACAGATGTTTTTGTTGATGTGTGTATTCGTTACAATTATTTCAACCACGCTAGCCCCCCCCCCGTACGTGTTAAATCGCGGGTGCATTGCGATGTTTCGCCCTCTTTTGGGAAGTTGTCTCCTGCTATATGATTGAGGAAAGTTTCTCTGCTCTCGTCGGGGACTGCGTAAGGGCGTAGCTAGCGCGCTAGCTTGCTAGCCGACTGCTAGTTACTCTGCAGTAACTAGGTCTGTTTCAGAGTTGTCTTTTTGAATTCATGCTAAACTAATGTGGCTGGGACGCCGTTGAGAACGGAATACGCGGTGTTTCGTAACAATGCTGCTTATTACAGCCCCGGCGAGCGTTTTACTGCGCTCCCCCTGTCTTTTGTTGTTTCTCCTCTGTCAACATTGCTTTTGCTAGAGCCATTATTATTGCTTGCTTCTTTGAGATAACGCGACTTTTATCAAGAGGGCCTATCGCTGTTGCTTGTTCTTATTTTGCTGGGAGATTATGTACCACAAACAGTCCAATAATGGAGCGATCATGGAGTTGTCATGTATGGGTGTGCTGTTGTCAGTGTCCATGACATTGGAAGCATTAGTCTATATTTGCTGTGGTATCTTGGGACGTTGTCAGTGTAGTACACACATAACAAGCATACTTTTAGTGAGTTACAGATGTTTTGTTAAAGTTATATGACGTGTATTTTTCTAACAGGTTCTATATAATTAATAACATGAACACTTAGGGAAAATGCTGATGTAGAAGCTTTATGTTGCCATACTGCTGCAGCTACTATCCTGACTTTACAGTCTGGCACCAGAACATCACTAGCTTTGAGGTTTTCCCTTTTTACAATGTAAAATAATAGAACAACCTTTTCTAAGAGTTTGTGTCAAAGACTCTCTCTGTCATGTCATGGTTTTTTATTATAGCTGCGTGTTGTTATTGCTAGAATAGAACCTGGATTAAACTGTTGTATACAGCTGAGCAGTCTGGAACATTCACTGTTATCACTGTTTTAGAGATGCGTATCTATTGACTGCCAATGTTTGAAAGCCAGCTTATAATAAATGATGTTTTACTGTGCTACGCAATTTAAGAGTGGACAGTACAATAACCACAGTGTTGTGCCAGCCAACAGCTTCAGGCACTCCATTGTCTACTGTAGAAAAAGTGACATGGGCCAGAGAAAATACATGGTTGTGTGTGGGAGTTTAACTGTCATGTTATAGAACGGTCATTGGCATAGATGATTGTAGGATACGTTGTACTGATTGTATTAGTTCTGTTTTTTCACTTTTGCTTTCATCTGTCTATTTGGAAAACGAGTTAAATATAGGTAGACATTTTTAGTGTTCAGCAACTTTTAGTGTTCAGAGATCTTTGAGCAGGGCAGATTATGAGTCCTGGTGAACTATCCTCTGATCACAGAATAAATACACATAAGTTGCGTCCTTGCCTTGCTTTACTCAGTGTTCCTTTAAATGCTCAGTGAGCGCAGTACATTGAATAAAATGTTACCTCTATTCACATGCTTCCCCTTTAAAGACTGAAGCAATGTCCAAAAATGAATGGGAAAGGAAATTATGAGGAAATGACAAATCTCAAAGCTGTCGTCTGCTGACCACGGGATACCGGACAATGTGTAGGCTAGAACCTGAACAGGCGAGTGCAAGATCACACATTATGGAAGCAGAGAATCTAAAACTTGGTTGGTGCTCTTGAGACTCTGACCCTGTTGTGATTTGGTTTTGCCCTACCTTGGTTTGTCTAGCTGCCCCTGGTTAGCTCAACCCTTTGAAACACTGGGAGTGGCGACTGTTTAACATTCTCTTATGGTGGCTGTCACTTTAGCTCCCACTTAACAAACCGTAGGCCTTTTAAATCGACAGTGTTTAGAAGTCAGCCCGTTTATGTTTACCTGGGGATGTACATTTGATGGATTGGGAGAGTAAATCAACTGTGTTGATATTTAAATAGAATCCAGACAGGTTTTTGTCTTCTATAATCTGTAATGGATCTGCCACCTGTGGTCATTTGTAGGCATTTCAAAGCTGTCTTTGGCACAAACTGTAGGATGTGTTTGGCCAGCGATCAAACAGACACCTGCTGATCATTACTGCTTATGCCAGATCTGTGAGAAATGCAAAGCATCTCAAGTAGGCCCATATTTACACCCAAGAGTGTTTCATATTTATACTCATGCCCACGGCCTAATATAATGGTAGTAGCAGCAGCATTTTGTTAAAATCACACATGTATGCTTGGTCTGTAGTAAACTGAAATAAATTGATACTGTTTTTCTTTCCTAACAGCTGTCCAGTGGAAATCCTGTCTATGACAAATACTACCGGCAGGTGAGAAATAATCTTTCTACACAGCTAGCGGCCTGTGGATGTATTGGTTCGATTCAAGCGTGGTCTTCAAGCCTGTCTGGAGAAAATATAAAGTTACTGCATCTCTGCATCCACTTAACCTTTCAAGATCACTCTAGTAAAGTAACACCTCTATATTGTCATATCAAGTCCTTGTGTGTGTGTAAACACCAGTTATGACCTGTTTTAAAGATGGCTCACTAATACACCATGTATACACAACATGGCCCTCCACAATGCTCCAGACAAGATACCTTCAGCATTTACCACTCATTCCTCCTCTTGCTTTTTCCGGTTTCCTTGAAATGTAGATGTGAAATCGAAGATGTAGCACGTTCACCGCTACTTCCCTGTTTGATGGGCGGAAGCACACTCCTTTACTCTTGATTCAGTGAATGGGCAGAGAGTTCTGCAAACTTCGCTAATGCACGTGCGTCACCAAGCGTAGGTTCACGGGTCCGTCCCACTTGGTCACACTCTCCTACGAAGTGCAGGACCTGTCCAGGAGCTGACCTCACTGAGGGAGAGGGAGAGGGAGGGAGAGGGAGGGAGGGAGAGAGAGGGAGAGGGAGGGAGAGAGAGAGAGAGAGAGAGAGAGAGAGAGAGAGAGAGAGAGAGAGAGAGAG
>JAOSLM010000018.1:15724585-15738042 GCA_025629765.1 Eleginus gracilis | reverse complement strand
AGCACGTTTGTCCTGTGGGGCACCCGGCTCTGTGAGGGGCATCCTGGACGTGAAAGGAGGATAGGGAAGTGTTGGATACAGCCGGAGATCGTTATTGGTCTCTCTGTGACTGGGGACCTCTGCGGGGAGGTCCGAGGCCGGCTTTGCTGGTACATTGCTGTAAATATAAGCATGGTGGGGTAATGCTGTTGGTTCCACAGCATTTACCTGAAATTGACAGCAGATGTTTCTATGAACAAAAAATGAAATGTCAATGCATTTGAAAAGGAATCGCGAATCAGAAAAGATGTAGAAGAGGTAAAAGAGCACTTCTTGAGATGCTTTGTTCTCTTAAGAAGCGTTAAATGGGAAAACTTTTTCAATTAATCATACCAAAGACAGTTCACACAGAGAAACAATAGCATTGATTACCGGAGGCTGCAGCCGTAGGTCAAAATGTGATCCCTGATCTGGTAGATGGCTATTAAACCCATTAGGTGGGAGGTCTGTGTAATGCGGAGGTGTCAATAATGTCGGAATGGCCGGTAAGGAGGTCCGATTAGGGAGTGCCGGGGGGATATCTTCACCATCCTCTGAAATCTTTAACGGCAGCGGAAGAGATTGAAAAACAGAGGGAAGGATTAAAGAGAAGTCTTCATAGTGGCAATATGGCATTGAAATCAATAAGCAAAATATGATTGTATGCGTTTCGGGTTCTCCTAACCTTTATACAAGGCACGGTCAACACTTCGTTGAAAGGCATGATGGGAGTTCTGCTGTGAAAGTCCACCAGGTCCTGCAGAGAGCGGTGGCGCGTGGACTCACCAGCGATGGCGAAATTTCCATCTTGCAGTGTGTCAATCATGAAGTGTCTGCAGCGATCTGTAGCTCTTTGTTTAGTTGGGGACACACAAGCCTCAGTATAAAAGCCAAAGGAGGAAGCTTTTTTAAATACTGTATGGTTGTTGTTTGTGTGGTGTGTAACAATGTTTGCGATTGACATAGAACAGCCTTACATAAAAGTGATGAAGAAAAGAAACAAGTGTATCCAACCCTTATATTTCATGAGGTTATAAAGATTGGTAAGCAGAGGAACAAGTACTGAAAACACTTACCGGTACGAGAGTGTGAAGCCATTCCTGCTCTCACCACCTCGGATAAGGAAGTGGCCGGGAGGTTTACACATTAGGAGCGCCTCTCCATCCCTGTGTTGATCACAAGTCAAAATTAAGGTATTCTTCAACTACTGGCTGCTCAACATGTCTGTTTGATACCAGGCTCAGATAGGTAGGGATGTGGTCATTCTTCTAATGGAGATGATACAATAAACCACCTTCAGTACAATCATATATGTTAATTTACAGGTTGCTAAACCTTTAGGCATAGATTTTGACAGTAGGCATAGGCCTAAATCACAATTTCTATATTAAACATTACATACTACATTGTGTATTTAATGTTTTAATGAGTTGAAGTAAGAATAAGTTAACACCATACACAGTCAGTAGGCCTGTCAATGGCACATTGATTAGATTCCTCATCACTTATAAATCCCTTAAAAATTAGTTGGACCTGTTAGAAAACATGATAGCGTTTTCCTTACTTCCTCGAAGTGACGCCGTGGAACCATTCCGGAACAGTAACCCATTGGCACTGGTTGAACCAAGGAATGGCAGTGTTGTTTTCCCCGTAGAAGTGGTTAACATCCATCGCACTACTCAAGTCCATTGGTAGGCCACAAGGAACTAACGCAAACGTATACTTTCAACAACAAAGTAACAACAAGTGGAGGCCTAAGCCCCATGTGTCACAACAGCGCTATTATGGCTTAGGATAATCACCATCTCATCATAAATGGTGCTGCACTAATCGCTAAATCAAGGAATATTTACCTTAACGCAGCGATGACGCGAATGAGATGTCGCAGCCGAGGCGGCAGCACCCAGCCACCTTTTCGGGTATGTGGGTGGAACTGTTTAGAGGTAGGTGTAGTTATATAAAACCGCCTGAAAGCCATGACCTTCAAATAATATAAACATCCAAGAAAATGTCAGGAGGGGATTTCAAATGACCATGAATCATTTATCGATCACTTAGAAATAAAAATAACTAGCTAGGCAACATTTAAAGTGTTAAACGGTATGTAGGTCATTCTTGCATTTTCTTTTATATAGTGACACAAAACAAAAACTTTGTTTAAAAGAATCTCTTTTTTTAATAAATCATCAAACGTACACATATCCACAGAGGTGAAGATCAATTCAATAAGATGTTTTATGAAAGTACAATCACAAAATCTTATTTACAATTGTTGAGGGGAAAACAATTCTTCCCTAGGAAATCTTATTTAATTTGAATTTCATAGACCAAGGAATGCTATAGGCCAACATCAATATGCCAGATTAATCTTTTAATATCTATCTTTTAAAGCTCCAATACAAAAACACCCTCTACCTGTTCCAGAGGCATTTCCAAGAGTTCAAAGAGTTGCTTTCTTCTGGTAATAAGGTTACCATTACATTTTGGTATGGTGTAAAGTGCTGAAATACATCAGAGTTCAATATAATTTTAGGGGATATCATTGACATGAGCTCCAAACAAACTCTTAAAGCAGAAAATGAAGCAGAACATAAAATAAAAAACAAAAATGGCTCTACAAGTAAGCCCCTCTGAACATTTCTAAAACCAGCGAAATCTTTTTATATAATATCAATAGTAATGTGAATTAATCAGAAAGATACAAGATGCATAGTTCTGATGACTTGGTCAGCGTCGTTTTGAGGTTATGACAAGCAAAATGGGAATGTGTCGCAAGAGACACCTTTCTATTAACTCTCAACCTCACTGGAAATCAATGTGCATGTACATACCACAACATAATAATACAGATTAGGGATGTTTCTTTTGAGGAATGTTTTGAGGATTAAAAGAAAAAACACCCCAAAAAACGAATATTATATACTAAATATGGATCCAAATCTATTTGCTCATTTCATAACTTTTGCAGAACCAGGCCTCAGCTGAGGATAAAAGGGAGACCGTTTGTGAGGCCCCTCCCACCACTCTGGGGAGGGTAAAACGCGTACTGGGTGACAAAGCGAAAAGAACGGAAAGAAGAAAAGCGAAAGATGATGAGGATTCTGTGCATCCCATTTTGGAAAAAACACGTCTCCAAGTGCACAGAAGCCCTTCTCCAAAGACATGTTGTACAGAAGGAATGATTGAAAAGGTGCATTAGGAAATCAAAGGGCACTTTGTTTACTTCATAAATACTGCTACAGTACAGCCCACCTTCCAAGGGCCGGAAAACAAGTTCCACTCGTTAAAACCATGAACTGGAAGAAATCTAAATGTATTCAACAACAATTCAAGTTCACCAGAAAGCCTCTACTGCAACATAGCCTATATGGCCCCCTGGTGTTACACTTGGGTATCGCATTTCATATCAGTGTCGCTAGTCCAACAGTTGAAGTGCATGAACAATCCTCAACCTCAAACTAATCGTGTCTCCTTTGCATTTCTGAATACCTTAAACAAAAGGAATCACATAAAAACACATTAAGTCTGCTTAGAATTTCACCTAAATATTGACGATAGACAATGAATACATGTGCCTCATGTTCACTCTAAATTTGGAATGGTTCAGCATTACAACTGAAAATGTATACATAGTGGCATTGAAAAATAAAATAAAATGTAATGTGCAATGAGAAAGACACACTGGCACACTGACTAATTTAGACTGTAAATGATGTCCGAAGACAAAAATAAAGATGAAGGTATCAGCTGTAGATATACAAACATTAGGGTCATTATAACCGACATTCAAACCTGTGTAGTCTAGTCAGTATGTACATTAAGTGAATGCACCCTTGATCACATATGCCATACACACATATCTATTTACAGAAGAAATTAATATGAAGTTTAGAATCCTATGATGGAAATACCTGTTAACCTGATACTGAGAATGAATGCCAACCAGGCATAAGAATGAATGGATAGACGATAAGCAGAAAGTGCATTGTTTCAGTGACTGTTTCGGTGGAGATCGAGAGACACTGCCTACGATCAGTGATACAACGTCAGCATGTTGTCAGAATGATGGATGGTCAGTTTTCCAAATCATTCAAATCATTAAAAATTGATGGAAAGAAGCCTAACTGGCTTAGAATATCCGTTGCCATTTCTACTAAGACAAATTACAAGGATATCTAGGAACATCGCAGCCTGGTTTGTCAGTTTGTCAAGAAGTTTAGGTCCCCGATGGTATGGCTTTAAGAAACAAACGGCTAATCTGTATTTACTCCATGTTATCCTTTTCAGTGAGCTTTAACCAACACCACTTCCAAAGTCTAAGGCCATTTGAGATGGGTCAGTTGTGCCCCTAGCAAGTGACACAGATTAGTGAATAAATAGCATCTTAGCATAAGCAGCCTCAAGAGTCAGCATTACCCCAAAAAGGAAAATAAAAGGTGGGTAATGCAGCTGAAAAAAATTGTCAAACTTCAAAATTGTGTAGGCCGGCAAGAGTTCGGCAACTACTGAAATTGCATATATGCGCAATTCCGTGTGTCAAATAACACTGTTAAATTGATAGCCTTTAAATGCCAGAGACCATTCTGGCATTTTGTTGTTAAAAACTAACAAAATGTATACATTTGATCAGTAAATATCTGTAAAAATAACCAGTAAAACTATCTTTTTGGAAATATCATTGGAAGGATTCCCTGAGTAATTGAACAATGAAACCTGGGGTTGCAGAGTTGTGGAGGTGGGGCTTTGGCCTCGATACAGAAGGAGTTAAGAATCAAATCATTTGTTCAGGTAACCAATCAAGGACGAGGGATGGCCACTGTGAGAAAAAAAACGTTTTGTTATGAATGTTTCTGTAAACGCGGTACTCAGATCTCATGAGGTACTCTGTTGAGGCCATAAGCAGAGCAAGAAACTAATCTTTTTCAATTGACTATGGAAGTGAGAGGGGGGGGGATTTTTCGTTTGTTGTTGCAAGGATACCAGCGGTGGGACAACCAGAACTGGGAGAGAGAGGAAGGATCTGTGCAGGCTCTGTCCAGTCCTGTCGGGACACGGTTAAGGCGATGGTGGCTTTTTCTTTCGACAGCGGTCCGTCTGTCCATCTGTCCCTCTCCTCACAGGAGTGTACAGCGGAAAAGGCTGGTCTTCTTGGGCTGCTCTGTAATCTTCACCCCTTGGTTGCTGCCCTGGGGGTTGTTACCCTCCTGGAACACAATCAAGAGCACACAAACAAAATGGAACAGATGCACACACTACACAACTACACAGTTACAAAGCCATACACCCTACGTAATCTAATTCATACATACAAAGTCCCATAATTTTCTGAGGTTAAATCAGTTGAGAAAGTGTTATAACGTCATAAATACATGAAACGTGGATTTCTAAACATACTTGAATATATCATTACATAAATATATAGCAAGAAAATATGCAACTTCTTCTATAAATAAATGTTTGGCATGCATCACATTTATTAGGTTATTGTCTAGAAGTAACTATGGTACAGTATTTGGTCCCATTCCAGGTACGCTGTGGCCCCACACACTAGCAGTTCACACAACCAAAGTAATATGATCAGGCTTGCACAGCCTCATCAATAGTTTAGCTACAGCCAAAGACTTACCAGCTTCTTATCCATTTTAGCCTTGATGTCCCTGGCAAGGGTCAAAAAGGCCTGCAGGAAACACGAATAGTGAATACAATGAGGACTGGATAAGTGAAGAAAAATGTTTGTCAGCTTCATCATCATAATATTTAATCAAGTCTTTTTCACAATTACATTTTATAGTCTGAATGGATGATTGATACCGGATGTAAAATTATCACATGAGATAAACTGCATGATTCATTAACAATACGTTATCAGTTAATTGGCAGATTTATGTCCTGTGAAATTCCCTACAATTATCAATCCACCCAAAAAGAAACAACGACAATACGCAACACATTTAACTTTAAGGCTTGTGATGTAGATACAACACAAGCATTAAAATCTGAATCAACCTGGGTATTCGATCACCAAGAGTTTGCATTACAAAATAACAACTTCAAGAGACGACAACCTCCTCTGATTTCTGACACTGTGGGCAACGGGATTCTCTGTACTGCAGACCAAAAGCCATTCACCACAGTAGAAATTGTCGACTCACGTTCTCCACCAAAAGCCAATCACCACAGTAAAAATAGTTGACTCACGTTCTCCACGTTAATGTTGGCCTTTGCACTGGTCTCCATGAACTTGATACCGTACTCCAGTGCCAGCTATCAACAACGAGTGCCAGATAAGAAATCAAAAAAGCACCGTTAGAACTCCAAACGTGTTGACATTGTACAGTACGCAAGCTCTGAGAGCGCTTCCATAAGTCCTGCACAGCTCCAGGGCCTCACCTTCTCTCCCCGCTCCTTGGACACCTGTCGCTTGTCGTTGACGTCACACTTGTTCCCCAGGACCATCTTCTCCACGTCTGCCGAGGCATGCTGCACCAGGGGAGGAGAGAGGGTGATTGGTGAAGGATCCATCAGCACAGATGTCATTCAGGATTTTAGACAGTACATTTATTTAGCAGACGCTTTTGTCCAAAGCGACTTAGGACAATTGCATTTAACAATGAAGACATACACCACAAAAAGTGCAAGAATCAGTTAAGTGCATCCGAATTCACAAAATAAGCAGGCAACTGGTTTTAAGTGCTACAATTTAGACACAGGAGATTGAGACGGATATAAATAGACAAGAGATTTTTCTTTCGTTTTGTTCTTTCACCACAAGTACCTCTTCGATGTTCCGTATCCAGTTCTTGATGTTGTCAAAGGACTTCTCATTGGTGATGTCAAATACTAACATGATGCCCTGGCAAAGTCACACAATAAAACGCACAGAAGAAACAAACAAAGTGAGACTTAATATCTTATATACAGAGTATACAAGTATATATAAAAGTCAACAGCACAACCACACATCCAATCAATTAGATATATACAATCTTGTTAGCAAACCTATTGACGTGGATATAAAGACGGATAGTATAGGCTCCATTATACAACAATCTAATCACTAAACTCTACTGAATCATATATGCGGAGCTCAGATAGGCTACTCACCATGGCCCCCCTATAGTAGGCCGTTGTAATGGTTCTGAATCTCTCCTGTCCGGCCGTATCCCTAAAACAGAGATACATGGTTCATAACTTGTTTCATCAAGGTCATAATGGATCCCGTATTTAGCACTACCTTTTCTGAATGCTAAGTTAATGCTTCCAAAATGTTATCCTTATTGATGACACATTTCTTTCTTACCATATTTGTAGCTTGATCTTTTTCCCATCTAGTTCTATTGTTCTTATTTTGAAGTCAATACCTGGGAATTGAAATCAGACCCATCAGTTTCAGTGAGGTGATCCACGCTCTCTTTCCAAAACAACTCAGCATCGCTAGACGCAATAGTTAAAGAAAGAAACTGAAAGGATTTGGGTAGGATATACTCACTAACTGCATACTGTGCAGTACTTTCACATACGCATGACAACACTCAACTAATAGCAATATTAAATGAACAACTTTAAACTCATTCTAGTTTAATGTAGCGCATATAAACTGTTTAGTTATTTCCATAACGCATGGAGTACTATGCCGGGTGTAATTCTTCTGGGTGTAAGTCACCACCCCACCCAGACGATGGTGAATACATTTTTTGAACTGCGTATTTATTAAGAATGATTACAATGACACACACGTGATTGTCATTCCCTGTACAAAAGAAAAGAACGTGGCTTAACAACAGTGGACCTTACACTACGAGAAACCGGTTAGGATGCTTCCTGGCTAACCAGCCCATAATGAATGTTAACCAAAAAGTTAGCAAGGAATTAGCATGAAGGGATGGGCTTCTGCGTTAGGGCACTTTTATGGCAAATACAACACAAATAACAAATACTTGTCTCACCTATCGTGGAGATAAACGTTGAGTTGAAGGCATCTTCTGAAAATCGGAATAGCACACATGTCTTTCCGACGCCTGAATCGCCGATTAAAAGTAGTTTGAACAAGTAATCGTAAGTCTTCGCCATGTTATTAGCTATTGCGGATATCCCGCCCGTCGACTCGTGTAATGCCAAGAGTGTTTCTGCTTGTCACTTGAAGGGGATTTCCGATTGGTTGAGCTAAATGTCATTCTCCTCTGTCGTCGTGGCTCCGGAAGTTACACGCCCGACTTTAGGATTGATTGTTTTATAAACCGCGGTGGGCCGAACTGGTGATATGATGTGCAGGGATCCTGCATAAAAGTGAATAGACACAAAACAAGCGCACCCCATCACCTCCACTCCTCCTAGGGCGTTATACCTTTATCAGAGATACACCTGCTTTTAAGTTCAACTTACTCCGAAAAGCTTCTTCACTAAAATCAATCAGATGCCTTTAAGTGATTTATTTTTGTGATCCGTATTTTAATTTATATTTCAATATTGCATTATTTTCACTGAACTGACGCTTAAAATAACAGTATTCATTTATAAACATAATTTGCTTAAACATGATATGCGTTCAATGTACGATTACAACTAAACATGAAGTAGGCCTAGACTTCTTTAACATGTTTATTTGTTTTACTTGTTTTATTACTTTTGTAGACCATAAACGATTACAATTATGTCAGAAGGATAACATGATATTGAAAGTAATACATTATGTATACAGTAGGACGCAGTATTGGACAAGATGTAAATTCAGTGACGACGATACGACAGATAATGAAATAGTTTTTTGGTTGGGCCTTGAATGTACATTTTCAATAATGTGGTTTAAATCTGGATACAGCTTGCTAAGGACCTGATGCGCCCAAGTTGTCCAGACGAAAAGCGAAGGCACAAGAAAAAGCGGCTGGTACAGAGTCCCAAGTCCTACCACATGGATGTCAAATCCCCAGGTAATGATAAATATATACATAATTTGAGTATGAGAACAGTTATGTACAATTATTATTCTCAAAATCAAACTGTCTAATCACTTTCCTTAACTACTATAATATAACTTTATTACTAAATTATATAATTAATTAATTATATATATTTGTGATTGCTTAAAGGACCATGCTCAGTGAAAGTATGTCTATTGTTATTGTTCGGTTTATTATTAGGTGTCATGGACAAAGTGGTATAAAAGAAAGATTGCATGTGCCAAAAAATAACTTGACATTTTGTGTAAAAAACATTTTTAATTAAATTGAAATGGGGAGGCAGGGGAGCAAATAAAGATTTTGTCAAATGTGATTTCATGGCAAAAATAGTGAGATACATACACAATGTACTTCATAAAGAAAACATTTTATGTTTCATTGGTTCCTATATAGGAATTCTTTGGTTTCAATCGTCACCTGTCAAAACTGTATGAGAAAATTGGAGAATGAAATTTCAAATTGAAATACATAACATTATTCTACTATATACAAGAAACGTTGACGGTTTATAAAACTGTGGACTTCCAGGGGTTTTGGGCTCCCTCAAAGATGACCCCCAACCTCGAATGCTGGGAAACATCTGCATCTGTTTCAGTTTGCTGAGTAATCAAACCGAACTGGCAGTGGTACTAATGGAGATGTACACACTGGTGGCCTTAACTACCAGACTACATAAGCCAGGCTCGTTCTGATTACCATAGATCACATAGGACCAGGTCTTTACAGAGTCTGTTTGATTGGATCCATTTTAGACCAAGGAATCTAATAATATTTGCAGCAAAAGAAAATGTTGTTTTTGTTATTAAATGATGGATGTTTAAAAATAATTGCATAGGCCTGTTTGATTGTGAAACAGCGGGCACTAATGACTGATTGCATAGTTTTGCTTTGACCATTGAAACCACAATTTGACGATTCTGACACTAAAATATTTTTAGAACAGGGAGCAACAAAGAGATAGAAATTGCAAACCGTCACCAGCAAAACAATCAAAGGAGAAATAACACAACAACGTTTACTGGGCTGTCAAAAATGAGCATACGGTCAATCACCATTATGAGGGAAACAGTTGACTTTCATCCAAAAATACTCTAGATGGCACTAAAGAGCCATTCGTAAAGAGAGCTAAATCATGTCATCCACTATATAATATGGCATGGGTGATAAAAATAAATGTCTTGAGTGGCCAGGCATATATTCATTGTCCATTGTTCGTATAAAAGTGGTCAAAGAGTGTTGAAGAAAATGCCAAAAGAAGGAGGAACTCAATAAATGTAATGGTGTTGGAATGATTTTGTAATTTTAAAAGACATAAAGAAAGCTGTGCCTTAAAATAAGTAAGAATTAACAAAAAACAAAAAACATCAGGATACAAGTTTTAAGTTAACACCCTCTTTTCTCACTGGAGGAAAAATATATCCAGCTGAAAGTGTGGAATATGTTGAACATTGATGGAATGTAACGTGACTCTATGTCATCTTCTTCGTCTCTTATGTGTTTATAAGCTGTTGAGCTCCAGTAGAGTCTGGTCCAAAACTTGATGCATACCCAGGTTATCTTCTTTGGCACTTGATAATTGCTCTATAGTTTGGAGAAAAAGGATGACAGTTAGAAGTTATAATATTAGTTCATTAAAATTAATCATAATATATCGTAAGAAATAGCGTCACGTGAAATTAGCACACTAACGGCAACCGCGTGCATAGTCATTTGTCATTAATTGCACATTTAAAACTTTTGCAAACTTCAACGGTGGACAATTTACGAGAATGCACTCAAACGATGTCCCTGAGCGACGTTAATCTGTTCCACATGCAGTAAACCGGACTCGATCCACACTTTAGAAAGTCCAATAAAGAACTTCAAGGTTAGTCTGCATGCTTAAACTGCTGATGGATATTATATGCCAGCAGCTGACTGTTAGTTAAACATTTACTTAACTGATTATATAATCACTTTTTATTTGTTGTGATTTAGTACCTCCATGTTTTACTATTGTTGTTTTGTTATTTAAACCGACGGTGACCTATTGTTACCTAAGAGACTAGGAAACCAATGGTGGGGCATTGCAGAACCCAGTGAGGTGCACACACTCTTTACCACGGCAACCCATGCTAACTCTTTGCGGGAATCTCACCGTGTAAAAGGCATATCGTTGATAACCGAGAGAAAGAGATTATGTAGAGCACATAATGATTTGCAACTAGCAGACCGTTGGTAATCCGTTTACCAAAATAATTACAATCAATGCATGATGATAAAAGCAGCAGCAGCGAATGGCCAGAGACAAGAAAGATGAAAAGGAAAAAAATATTTTTAATAACTTTTTTTTTGCAGAAAAAGTCACATATATTCAATTGGAAGAACGGAAATAAAATACATAGAAAGACTCAGCCAGGATTTCAGGACCACAACCAAAAACCAAAAGCTGGGTGGAGAAGGCGCAGGAATTGGAAGAGATGAAGAATGGGATGAAGGGATGTATAGAGACATAGAGAGAGGGAGAGTCAGTCGCTACAGAGAGGTCATGTCATTGAGGGCATGGTCCAGCTCCTCGCTGATGGCCTTATACTTCAGCTTCTGAGCATATAGTTCATCTGGAGGTCAGATGTCGGCGGAGAGACCCAAGCAGAGGTCAAATACAACAGCAGAGAACCCCCAAGTAGAAAGCAGGGATTCGGAGGAATGGCAGATGAACACAAAGAGCGCAGAGAAAAAAAGGAAGATGGGAGAAAGAAAAAGAAGGATGGATGGTCAGACGTACGAATGATAGATAGATTGTGAGTACAGATCCACGTCTGCCTTAGGAGATGACAGCGAGCTACAAACCACTTTCACAGGCGGTTTCGTTCACACACAGGAGTGTTCACACCTGTGCTGAAGGCCTCGTTAAAACGGCCCCCCTCTAACCCCATTAACTCTGTGGTATGTGCTTCCACAGCTAAACAATGCTAACCTTGAAAGCTCTGCATAGTGTCTCGCTAGCATATAATAGCTGCGCTTTTCAAACAAGAGTCTTTGCTTGTCGAGTGGAAAAAAGCTGCATCGCATAGTTGTGCACACCAGAGACCCAGACCGACATTTTATTAGTGTGCTTCAGTGTGCATTTGGCAGCTCACTCTTTTCTGTTCACTGAAAATCATCTAGAGACTTTGGTGTAACACAATATGCAGGTGGGGGCCATATAGGCTTTGGGCAGTGAGAACTGTTACAGGGAAATCTCGCTCAATTATTCACTCTTTGGAGGTAAGCTTGACATGTCTAATCATTTACTCACTATGAATACATAATAAGGTCCCACAGTGAGCTTTTACTTTGAAAACCAGCCATCGTTACCGGCCCGGCCGTCTTTTTAAATAGTAAAAAACTGAAACCCTTCCAAGTCTATCACCTCCACCCCACCCCAATAGAAAACGATAATCTTCCGTCCCTGTAAACAAACTGAATGTGTCTGTGTTGGTGTGTGATTCCGTACCTTCCAGGTCGTCAATGGATTTCTCCAGTTTGGCCACAGTCCTCTCTGCAAACTCAGCACGAGTCTCAGCCTGTCAAACAATAACAAATGCCTCATTTTAATTTTCCCCAAAATCGTTAAACGTGCCAAATAATCAATCCAAGTGGAGTAAATCTGGAAATGATGGGACACAATCCAACCTTTTTGATGTGGGAAAGATTCCTGCACATTTACTCGCTGCATAACACATTCATTTTATTAATTAGAATTATTTAAATAAGTTAATCATCACCATCTTTTCCCCCTCGGATTGGTCCTCTATATTAATACTTCATATTCAACGCGATGGAACGATGACCTCAGAGGAGTCAGTGACCTCAGATGCTTCCGTGCACAGTGTTATGAACGAAGTAAGAAGGCTTCGGGAGAGGAGTGAGAGCGACAACTCACCTCCTTCAACTTGTCACTGAGAACCTTAATTTCCTCCTCGTACTTGTCCTCTTTCTCGGAGTACTGTTGGAACAGACAGACAGACGGCTTCGCGTTACACATTGCTCGCCAAAACAAACCCTTTTGTTCTCGGGTGTTGGGGTGCATTAGTTTCCTCTTGTGGACCTGAAGTAGTGAGAGGAATCAAGAAGTGCATGGTACGTGTTTGTGTGTTCTTTGCTTTTCTACGTTTGTTTGCTGTTATGGAGTTGATGTCCAGATGTCTTGACGCCCACATCATGTCCAGTTACGATAAATGTTCAAATGTATTAAAGTTTAATATTGCAGAAAAACTTTATTGCAGAAAAAATCTGGGAATTGCATGCACATACGGCACAACGTCTATGTAAAGGCCTAGAGAGCTCATACACACACAAACACACCACTCCTTCTCATGCTTGTCATGAAGGGAGCAGAGGCATGCAACAGGCTTGGTCCTGGAGTGTGAATGCAGAACAAGACTAAGGCATGCATTAAAGGGGGGAGAGATGGAGAGAGAGAGAGAGAGAGAGAGAGAGAGAGAGAGAGAGAGAGAGAGA
>JAOSLM010000018.1:15101303-15116871 GCA_025629765.1 Eleginus gracilis | reverse complement strand
ACAGACACAGACACAGACACAGACACAGACACACAGACATACCTGTGACAATGTCAGTGACGTCCTCCTCCGTAGCCTGAGTGTCCAGAGAGATGCGATCCAGCAGCTCCATAAGGCCCTTCTGGAGGGAGTAGGCCTCCTTGAAGAGCCCCTGCAGCAGGTCTGCGACTAGGGACAGGCGGCCACAATACACCTCCTCACTCTCCTGGGCACCAGTCAATCAATGTGTAAATCAGTCAGACCTCATTCATAATATCCGTCATCTAGAAACCGCTTGAATTCAGCCAACAAATGCTGGAGGCTAAATGCTGATTGACCAGGTAATAAATAGATGGAATGGATTAATGATGCAGCGCAACATTTAATCATGCACAAAGATATGTGCCTAGTTTAACCAGCATCAATCTCAGTGGTGCAATGTATGAAGGGAGGTTGACGTATACCTTGCAGTGTTGGAAGGTCTGCTTCAATACTTTGAGGATACACGATGGTAGAGAGCGGATGGCGTCCAGTTCTAGTGCTTCGTCAAACAAGCAGACACGACGAACACAAGCAGACATCGCTTCGATGATCTGCACCGTTGCCTGACAATGAAAAGAGAAATGTCTTCCATCGATTTATTGATATTGGCCTATTGTTTTTTTTATCAATAGTGAAAGGTATGCTGCTACAGGGCCCCTCATTTTCTTCTTCAATACTGTTTAGGAAAACATTATTGAAACAACAAAAATGTAAATTAACATCCCAGTATGGCCAGAGTGCTACAGTATGTTCCTGTAAGATCAGTGTTTTTCAAGCTGTGTCATTGCAAAACGCCTGCCGTGACACAAGAAGAATATGAGTTGTAGTACACACATCCAATTTTTCCGTTTTTGGATTGAGTGGAGGCTGTTTGGTTTAGTTTGGTTTAGTTTGGTTTAATAGGCCTGGGCTGACTGGCCACTTTGTAATTCTGGGAAATTATAGAAGGGCCGTCAGCCTGGCCCATGCAGCATCAATCTGCATCTAATTTGATTTATTCATTAATTAATAAGCCCTATTGCAAAAAAAGTTACAATCTTACTTTTTACGAGAATACCCTGTGGGAAGAATACGTAACCATTTGAGTGATTGCAAAAACACATTATTTGAAAACATTTGGGATCTTCCTTTGAAATAATTTCTGGATACTAATTTCTTCTTCTGTACTGAAACACATAAAATACAAGGCGTAGTTAATTACAAATGATAGTTATTAATAAAGCACCTCCAGGAGTTTTCTCAGTAGGGTACGCAACTCTGTGTTTTGACTGGACAGTCCTCCAACTTGGTTTGAGATCTCCTTCATCAAATTGTCGAACATGGTGACAGCCTACAAACAAAGACAACATGTGTGGGATATAGAAATTACCAGTTCATGAAAATGTTAAAAGACAATCCCCCTGCAATCCCTTGTAAACAGTAAAACTTCAGTCAAGTGGTTAGACACTTTTCCAACAGTGGACACACAACACTGATGTAATCAGATGATATTCACCTTAGGCAAGACTTTGGAGAAGCACACCTCCACTTCCTTCAAACCAATGTGAGGGAGGAACATCTCTGTTATGACTTTAAGGATACCTGAATGGAAAGGCATTGCTATTAATCCTCCAAGAAGTAGGTAAATACAATCACTGATGACGATGAACAAGCGGTTTACGGATCAAATGAATGCACTTACGATTATGCTCATCCCAGCTCTCAGACTTTTCATGTAGAGAGTACAAATGGTCAAGGAAGACCTAAATGGTTCAAATCTTTTTGACATGTTAGTATTTATTCACGACTCGTGTACAGTGTTACATTAAAAGCATTCTTGAGACTTGCATAACTATTGCGTGTGGGAAAGTACACATACAGGGTTTCCAGCTCCACAAAGGAAAAAATGAAATTAGATGTATTCTATGCTTGGGTTCAACTGCGATAATTATCATGTTTTGGACCACACAATTCAAATAATCAGTCAATTAGTCAAACGTGTCACAGTGTACTCAACATGGGAGGATATGGTAAGTTTAGGGAGGGCAGATTTGAGCTCTTTGCGACAGGTTTCCTGACTCCAGTGTACCACCTCTTCCAGAAGAGTGGTCTGCGACATGTTGGGAGGCAGGGCTGTCCGATGAGCTGCACAAACAATGAACATTAACGGAGTCAATGCCGGATATGACCGATTTTAATAGTTTGTTAGATGGTGTTAATCGTTATTTCGCTGGTACGTTTTGGCATAGACCAACGTTAATGATAACGTTAGTCTTCTAAACCGAGTATACAACAAGAGTTACTTACCATTTAACTTTTACTTTCCATCAAAGGCGAATATCCTGTATTCCGTAGTATAAATTATCCGCTAACTCTGTTTTGTAGTTACCATTGTATATGGTATGTAAAGGACATAAAACAATGTAAACATTAAATGTACAACTTCAACTAGTCGCCCATATTCCAGTGGTCGTAAGGCGCGCTGTTTTTCGCGGAAGTGACGTTTAGCAACAGGGCCATCTGATTGGCTACAACTATTAAAGCTACTATAGAAAGTTATTATCATGAAACATATACATTATTTGATTGGAATGCTAAAAAAACAAAACAATTCTAAACAAAACAGATATTTATTGATTAGAAAGATTTACACATTCCTATAATTATAAATTGGGGAATTCACTTGTCATTCTTTATGCTAAAAATTTAGGCTTGTAATGAGTAATAAGCATAATAACATAAACCACGGAAAGAACCTTCTCTGGCAATGTTTATTCAAATCTTTATAGAACGTCTGGAATATTAATTTAGAAGTCTGGAAATCCCATTGGCTCTCGTCCCGGTGACTCCATGTGGCCAGTGTATCAAAGGCTATTGTTTGAGTGGATAAGATCTGAAGTGAAGTGAAATGAAGTGCACGTAAACCAACTCCCAATGTGTCTTTCCTTTGTTCCCGGCAGTCGGAGGTGTTGGCTGCCGTTGGTGCAGGAAGTGAATATACTGGAAACTCTAGTCAATTGCATAGTTACTAGTCCCTGCAGATTTTCACTTTTGAATCGATATGGCCATGTCTGATTACATTTTGTGTAATTACGTCAACCAAATTTCATTCATATCATTATTTAATAATGATATGAATGAAATTTGGTTGACGTAATTACACAAAATGTTTTCACTTTCAACATTTATGGCCATGTCTGATTAGCAATATAAAGCCATATGGCTTTACACAATTACACCAAATGTTTTACAATAAATTGTCTTCACATTTTACCCCCTTATTTGAACCACTACACAGAGGGACTTAAAAACTCATTGCTCTTCGATTGCAGAAGGGGGACGATTTGTCATATTAAATACTATATATAGGTAGGTTGCCTTAGATGTGACCATGAGACTATTCTTTTTTTTGTGTTATACAGTATTTCTCATTCTTTCTCATTTTATTTGGAGTGAACATAAAATATTTAATCTTTTCCGTGAAAGCAAAACTTTCAAACGGAGGTGGGGATCTGGCAATGCCAATTATTTCAGTGTAAATGGAAAGGATATCCCAAGCAGGAAACAGATCTACTGGGGAAGGAAGAAAGATGTTTTTTTATGTGGTTCCAAAGGTGTCCCTTTGAAGGTCAGGGTAAAGCTTTCCATTTTTCTTTGACTTTCGTTATGCTAACATTGTTCAACGTATTAAATGCTTCAAAACCCTACTACATGAAAAAGGCTTTTGATTTTAAAGAACCACAATGGAAGGTAATGATAAGTATATATTATGCATAACTGCACTTTGTATTTTATTCTACAATAATCTCCATTAACTCAACTTTAAACTTGAGTTAATGCGACATCACTAAAGGAGATGTAAAGTTTGTTTTATTTTTACATGATATCTGTATAATCAGTGCTCTATACTCATTATTTTTCCTAATGAGAAAATGGTGAGGGAGTTATAATTACATTTGAGGTAGCCAACCCCTAAGACCTAAGTAATCACTCACAAAATCTTCGTCATTTCCTTCATGAATGGTCTTGTTTTTTTTTGGTTAAATCAAGGTATCATGGTAATGGTTCCTAGTAACAGGAAATGTTTTTGATACTATCTTACACAATCCTTCCTGTGTGGATTTTCTACTTGGCTTATAGCCTGATTATTTGACAAAATAACCACACCACAGAGTTGTGGGCAAGTTGCCTAAACCTAACACAAAGGAATGAGATGACTCTATATCTTTCCTGAGAAATTAGATAATACTTGCTTGTAGATGTACAAACAGATATGTAATTAAAAGGAAAGTCATACAACAAAAGGCCAAGAGTTTTATTTGATCAATTGATAGTGTAGACAACAGGCCAGAAAGGTGCAAAGGTGGATGCTAACATTTCTGACAACATCTGCGACCATACCAAGAAGAATAGTACAAGATGTATTTGTCTGTCTATTTCTTGTCATCAGACCAGGAGACCTCATAGTCACCGTAAACACTCTTCAGCATATCTACGGACACAGAATGATCGGCTTTTCCAAAAGCCTAAAGAGGGGTAAAAAAATAAATAAAGAGGTTTGCAATTATGAACTGAAACCACGCCCACTTTAATTGAGAGACAGTGTTGACACGCAATTATTTAATCATTGAATTGGTCGTGACCCTCTTACTCCAACCATGACTTACAGTTGATTCTCCAAACACTCTGAGTTTTCTGTCTGTGCTGTTGTGCTCTATCTTCCCTCCACCGAGACACTGACACATCAATCCCAAGGACTCCATCGCTGGACTGACCTTCTCAAATATGTGATCTGAAATCGACACCGAGGTAACGTTAGAAAGGTATGAGTTAATACAGGCCAACAAGACTGGCGTGTACAAAATTGTCTATCCGGTTTAGACATAAAATGTGGTCAAAGTTAAGACGTTCAGTGAGCATAAATCTGTCGTTTGGCCGAGTTTCTGGGAGCAACGTAGCATGCCTGCAACAGTGAACTTCAACTTACTGTGATATTCAGCACTTTTTGTGCCTCTTATTATATTTTTATTTACGTCTCCATCTTTTACATTTACTCTTACTAATATATATTTAAAAGTTCCTTCTGGATCTATCTCTACATTGGGTATTTTTGCCAAAGCTTCGGCCATTGCGATTGCTGTCTGTTGCATTGGCAAGTGCGGCACTGACTCGACGGATACCGATGAGGACCACCGTAAATGGACCTGCGGGACTTCTTAAAGAGACAGACTGTGGACAAGTGCCATCGGTTTCCAATGAGGAAATTAACAATATGCTTGTATTGATGGTTTATTGTTTATAATCGGCCATGCATGCTTATGGTATAAAGGCGACAGATCGCTCAGATAGACTTGAGATGAATTACCAACTGTCTCAAAAATAATCAATCATGAGCTAAGTATAACCTTTGCCATTTAAAAACGTATTCATATGTATTTTTAATCATTTTTAAAACACGGGGACATTATCAGAAATGGGGACTGTCCCCGGAAAACGGCGACGTCTGGTCACCCTTTTGTATAAAGCATATATTATAATAGTTGATTGCTAATTTAAGCGTTACTTTAGGTTTGGATATTGTTAGTTTATCACTTCACACTCACTTGGCAATATTATATAGGCATAGTTGATCCGTCATTTAGAATGGCGAACATGTTGTCAGTCTCCGGGTTAGTCAGACAGGAAGGATATGATCACTAGATGGAGACAAGGGCAGGCGCCTCAATAACTGTCTCTTGACTTTCTCACTCAGACTTTACCGGTGACACTTTCTCGCTTCCCTGAACTGCTAATAAAATACCGGACTTTGTTTGATGTTATTGTAGGACTAAGCAAATACCTACATTTATTCATTCTTGTACTGAGAACATAGGACCAGCAGATATATATTTTTGTTTTCCTTGTGTTTGCAGAATGACTAAATGCAGAATGACTAGAATTACTAAATTGACATATTTGTTATTTATTAGAGAGGCTAAACTGACACATTTGGCATTTCCCCAGCACAACATTTATGATTGCATTTTCCCAAGTCGAAGAATAAATTGGAGACATGAACATAACCTATTAATTCTCCCATTATCTTTAGTTTATTTTCTTGCTATTTTCATTGCCTTGTCATTTGGTTATAACTATAAGCAAGCACAATTAAACTAATTCCTATCACTGTTGAAATGGAACTTGACCCTGATCACAACATCAACAGAGGGTTTCACCATTTCCCAACGTTATCCCTCAATCTATATTTCACGAGAATAATAGTATATGTGATTATTGTGAAGATATTGAAATTGATTTGATCAGTGTATGTCTATACAGAATGAAACGTTATGCCTAAATGTATCAGACACATAAAGTGCTGCTGCTATATTTAAAACAACATCTCATTTTCTCTTTTGCTTTATTGAGCCAATGGAAGGAGTCGAAAGGTTGCCCCACAGTCACAACATGTCAGGGACCATCTGATGTGTCACTGTTTTGTTTTGGGAAGAGAGCTGAACAAACTGGGGGGACGGTTGTGTTCAACATCCCAGAGAAACACAGAGGCTTAATTCTATGTAGGTCTGAGCTGTGCAGTGTATCATCATCTCTTACCTGTATCAAACATTCTCGGATCCATTGCAATACACTGCTCTAAAGTGTCTCTTCAATCATGTCTGCTGTCAGTGAAAAATACTTGTGTATTATTTATTTTATAATTAGTATTATAGTTATTATTAAGTAGTAGTACTGATTGGAGTAGTCTTGTAGTATTAATGCTGGTAATAATAAACAATAATAGTTATCATATTCCTAATGGTATACTTAGGGTCTGTATTTTAAGCCTTAAGAGAAGAAGCTGTCTTAATTCCAGCCCTATTATGGGGCGGGGGGCTGAAAAAGAAAGTTAGGGAGGGGGGGTTTCCAGTGAAGTAACATCCAGCATCCTGGTAGATTCCCGGAACAGCTGACCCGGATCGGTGTATATAAAGGCACAAGAGTTGAGCAGGCACAATCATCTTCTCTCAGAGTCTAGAGCGTTAGACAACCTGTTCTTATATTTATTTCATACAAGCCAACAGCAAGTTATCCTTCACAAATAGAAAATGGTGAGTGCGAAACCGGTTAAACTTTTCCTAACACAAATGGTTATGTTTTTTTGTTTTTTTTATCGATATTCTCCTTTCTTTGTACTTGTAACGTGACCACATTTCTATTTTATTTGCAGAAGTCTTCAATTGCCTCAAACCAAGCAGGTGGATGTAAACTCATAACCTCATGGATCATCTATCTTCATCTAAGTAAGCAGAATATTGCGTGGAGCATGTCAATACTGTAAAATGTGTTTATTGTCATGAATCTAACCAGGACCGTTCCTCTGTCTTTCCCCCAGTGTTGTGCATGTGGATGGGGGGTGTGTCCGGCTGGTCCTACTTCCACTCCAACCACACCATGAACTGGACATCGGCCAGAGACTGGTGCCGGGAGCACTACACGGACATGGTGGCCATCCAGAACCAGGAGGAGATTGCACACCTCAACAGCATCCTGCCCAGGATGCCAACGTATTACTGGATAGGGATCCGCAAGGTGGACAACGTGTGGACCTGGGTGGGCACCAAGAAGAGCCTCACAGACGAAGCCACCAACTGGGCGGTGGACGAGCCCAACAATGCCAAGGACAGAAAGACGAAGGCCACGAGCGAGGACTGTGTGGAGATGTACGTCAAGCGGGAAAAGGAGTCGGGAAAGTGGAACGACGAGCGGTGTGACAAGTTGAAGACGGCCCTGTGCTACGCAGGTGAGCAACGCTCGTTCAAACTATGACCTTTAGTTTGTTTCAAAGGAGGAGACCTCATTTGCAATGGCGGGGTTGGCTTTTTTAAAATTAATCCATTCACTCTTTTGGGCTATTTAGACACGATCAATGTTTGCTGGAAGATTCTGTGCCCGTTCAACATTTGAACATGTTGCCCCTTGCTCTTCCAGCTGCCTGTAAGAATGACTCTTGTGTCCACGGGGAGTGTGTGGAGACCATCAACAGCCACACGTGCCAGTGCTTCGAGGGCTTCAAAGGAGACAGGTGTGAGCAAGGTAAGACGACGACACCTCGGTGGGCATTTTTTAAACCACCGTCCACTCAGGCTCACACTCAGAGAACGTCAAGTCTAATCATGTCTGGTTTTATTTTAGTCGTGCAGTGCGATCCGGCCAAGGTGGTGGCTCCTGCCCAAGCAACGGTCAGCTGGTCGCATGCGCACGGCAGCTATGCATACGGCTCCCTGGCCACTTTCTCCTGCCAGGAAGGATACGAGCTCAGTCATCCTGATCCGATGAGATGCACCGCAGCCGGCTCCTGGTCGGAATCCCCCACATGTGAACGTGAGTCAGGCGGGAATACGGGGAATTCCACACTCATCGCGAAAATAACATACATTTTCCCCCATCAAATCGTTGTTTCTTAACGCCCTTGTGTGCTGTCTCACAGTGGTTCGGTGTGAAGAGCTGTCCCGACCGAGACACGGCGCCTTGGAATGTGAAAACCCATTCGGAAATTCCTCCTACCGGTCTTCCTGTGTGTTTTCCTGTGAGGAGGGTTACAACATTCCCCGTTCCCAGTCCGACAGCCTCCTCTGCGGAGCCTCCGGCCGTTGGAATGGCTCGGTTCCAGTGTGCGCTGGTACGGACCCATTTCCTTTTTCATTTCTGTTTACAATAGTGTTTGTGTTGTAAACAGCTTTACAATAGTGTTTGTTTGTTCACTGGAATTGGAATACAATGGCATTAGAAAGGAGAGATTCGGAGGAAGCACACTGATCAACCCTTTCATGATCCGCAGCTGTCCAGTGCCCTGCTCTCTCGGAGACGGACAACATGGCGGTCCGGTGCGACGGGGACGCGGAGGATGGGTTCAGCTATGGCAGCAGCTGTAGCTTCACGTGCACGCGGGGCTACCGCATGCGGGGTGCGCACACCACCACGTGCACGGCGGCGGCGGCGTGGAGCAAAGCGGTGCCGAGTTGTGAACGTGAGCACATATCTACCGCTATCTCATCAACCGTCATGCACTTTGACTGTATTCATTGAGAAATGTTTTGCGTATCTTTGATGTAACCTTCCCGTTTTTTTTTTTTTTTTGGCGTTTTCCACAGGCATCACCTGTGCGGTACCAGAATATGATTCACAGCACGCGCTCACCCAGTGCAGCGACCCACTAGACCAACTGCAGCCGGGCTCCACCTGCAGCTTCAGCTGTGACGTAGGCTTTGAGCTCCAGTTCCAGCTCCAGCCTGTGATTCAGTGCACTGAGGATGGGACATGGAACGCAAGCGCACCCACCTGCAAAGGTAAACAAAACAACTGAAAAGTGCATACATATCTATCATCTATTTGTTTATTTTTAACCACTTTAACTGTGCACAGAGCCGGGTCTTAATTATCCCTTGTAAATCCCTTGTTTGTTTCTTGGTTTTTAGTGGTTACCTGTGACCCAGTCAAGGAATATACTGCTGAACAGCACTACATCGCCCGGTGCTCCACGCACGGCAGTTTCCCGTACGGCACAGTGTGCGAGTTCTCGTGTGAAGAAGGATTCCGGCTCAGCGACCTATCCCAGAACACCATGACATGCACAGCCAAAGGGACCTGGTCGCAACCACCTCCTCTCTGTGAACGTAAGTGAGGTGGAACTGTAACAAACTATAAAAAAAAAAAAAAGAAGTAGGCTATAGGATGATGTGGAAGGGCTTTATAATGACATTCTGCCGTCGTTACTACTTTCAGCGCTGCAATGCTCTCCACCCGTGGCTCCAGAGTGGGGTCAGGTCAACTGTCAGCAGTCCCTCTCCTCCTACCCGCAAGGCTCCGTCTGCAGCCTCACTTGTAATGACGGCTATGACCAACAGGGGGCGCTCACCACCAAGTGCACACAATCAGGCCAGTGGAGCTCCCCAGCGCCTACCTGCACAGGTACTGATGCCGATGAGTGGACACCTCATTATTTTTGGTTTGGGTCCGATTTATTTGAATTTTTTTCAAAACAAGCTTTTGTACTCAGAAATTAAAAAACTCTTTCTGTCTCATGCTACAGAGATCACATGCCCCGTGCTAGATGCTCCAGTCGACGGCACTCTGAACTGTACTCACCTGGACCCGACACACGCCTCTGAGTGTTCCTTCGCCTGCAACCAGGGCTACACCTTACACGGACACCAGTATGTCACCTGTGGTCTCCATGGCAACTGGACTGCGGAGACACCCGTCTGCCAAGGTATGGGGCTTTAACGGAAAATAAATAAATAATTGCGATGGGTGTAAAAAGGTTAAATGGTGAATTTGGGTCAAAGTCAATAACGTAGAATTTTGTTCTCAACAGCTGAGCCCCTCCTGAGTCCCACTGCGATGGGGTTAGCCGCGGGGGGCGGCGCGTCGGTGGTCGGTCTCTCTCTGGCGGTCACTCTACTGAAACGACTCAGGAAACTGAAGGACAGGAAGTTCTCTCTGGCCAGGTAGTTCACTTTAACAATGCCAG
Source organism: Eleginus gracilis (assembly GCA_025629765.1). Classification (NCBI taxonomy): domain Eukaryota; kingdom Metazoa; phylum Chordata; class Actinopteri; order Gadiformes; family Gadidae; genus Eleginus; species Eleginus gracilis. The sequence continues at coordinate 15,106,361 of JAOSLM010000018.1, read as the reverse complement.
TACGTTGAAATTAGATAAACAAAAGGTTATTTTATTGTATTGTTTTTTTAAACTTTGTACTTTTTCCTCGCAGCAATTCAGACGTAGAAGACCCCCCGCAGCATTACAAAAACAGCATCGACAGCCTCATCTAGTCCGCGGTGGGCCATGGAGTACTATGGAGACATCAGCAGCCAATAGAAAATGGCTTATCGGTCCATAACAGAGACAGACTGTTCATCCCCAAAGACTTCATTTTATTCATCAAGCTTATTTAATATTTTGGCTATTTAAATTTGGTTAAACTATTGATAATTCCCATTTTATGTTAAAGATGAATGAATGGTTTCTCTGCGTCATTGTGACGCTGACCGGGGTGTCAGTGTTGGTGTGGTTGTTGCGTTTGATTAGACATGTTTTCAGCAGTGTTATCCACGCATATCTTTCTCCCAAAGGGAGATGTATTTTGAACATATTGTTCTGCAGTTAGTTATTTATAGTTTTTGTGTATTCTACCATGAGATATTTTCTTTATTTCCATGTCTGAACTGTGAAAATAATTTAAAGTATGTTGTAAAACGTTTGTACAGTTGACTATTGCTTTCATAATAATAATTATTAGTTTGTGTAAAACCTTTTCTATTGTATTTCTTTTTTCTCAAATTAAGTGAAACTACAAAATCAAATAAACGATTTAAAATAATCCGCAATCTATTTTCTTCTGAATACCCTTTCATTTCTCATATTTGAACTTTTTTTAATGTACTAAAAATGACCCCCGACCCAGTAGCACCAGATCCAGAGCGGCACGTCCATTCAGCTAACAACAACATTTGTCTGGGCCTGGCAGGACATAGATAGGGGTAGGGTTGAGTCAACTTTTCTGTAGGAAATGCGTAAATTCATGGTTATTTCCATCCTAGTCTCACAAATCAGACTTTAGAATAATATTCACAGTCCGATGGCAGACTAGCTCACATCTAGGGGAACGTTGCCTTTCACTTTTTCTCGCTTCATATGTTTTGACCAATCATATAGCTTGAGGACGGGAAGCGTGTAATTGGCGTGTAATTGAATATTAACAGTGGCCACAAACTCGGCCAGTAGTAATAAACTTTAAATAATAGTCTGTCAAATCTTAAAGCAGCCTTTTTTATTAGGCATTGAGGCTTCATCCACTCGGGCAAATTAGTTTTCTTTGGTATAATATCTCTGTAGAGTAACAGGCAGGTTTTGGCTCTGTGCCGTCTCCACCCATTGGTTCTGCGGTAACACCATAGGACTGCTGGGTCTGAGATTATTTCCATACTGACCCATGTACTGTGTACATCTGTCACCCTGTTTCCAGAGGTACATTGCCATTGTTTGTATCACCGAGTCTCTTATCTCTGAACCGCCGTTAAGGATAACTCTGGTGTCTTGAGTTTTTCTCCCACGAGCAAGGGACCTTTGGGTCATTAGTTATGGTTGGACATACCAGGAAGCCAATACACTCGACAGTAAATCATTTGTTAATGTAATCGATACCTCCGCCAATTAGTGAATCAATAAAGCTTGCATTTTCAAGTTGGATTGGGTGATATGTAAACTCTAAATAACTACATTGAAACATGGGTTGAAGCCCACTATCATGCCATTACATTGATACATAGCGTCTTCAGTTGCACATCATTGGTAGCTCAGCTCAGCTTCTTGTGAGATCATCATGTTGTATCAATTGAATGCTTATTATCATCTTGCAAAATCACATTTACCTGAAATACTATGGGTCAGTTTTCTGGAATTTTCTCTATTTATACCCAGTCAATGAGTGATGTAGTTGACTGCTCAGTAAGGTCACTCAGCAAGCCCTTTCAATCTTTTTTAGAGAAACATGTCACACATCCAGCTATTCTTCGGCAATGTTGTTCTGAATGTTTCCGGGGATTTGTATAAATATAAATGCCTGATCCCCATAGCCCACATCTGGAGGTGCCGTGCTACATACAAGCAATCAGAATCAGGTAAGATATAATTAAAAAAAGGTTTTAGATATTGATATAAACATTTAAGGTTTAAGATTAAAAAAGGAAATATGTGTAGGTTGGTTTATAATTTTTTATTGCACATGTATATGATCCCTTATATCGGTGTCTAACTAACCTCTAAGAATTTCAATGTTAATTCTCCCCAAAAAATTCTGCTTATGACTTGTTGCACAGAGAGCAGAGTTCCATCTGCATGAGTTGGAAGATCCTTGCAGTTGTGAAGCACTATGAAGTGCACATTGATCCTCTTCATGTGTCAGTACAACCCCTTTACAAGTACATTTTCCAAACATCTAAAGAATAAAAAATAAAATAAAGTATGTAAAAAAAAGATTAAATTGAAATGATGCATTACAGAAAATGTGGGATTTTCATGTAATCAACAGGCTACCTGACTGGCCAGGCCCATGGCTGGCGGTATTACCCCTCCACACAGCCCAAAAACTGGACCCAAGCCAGGGAGTGGTGTCGGGAAAAATACACTGACATGGTGGTCATCCAAAGCCAGGAGGAGAACGACCATCTGGTGTCTCTGCTGCCCACCAGAACGGAGGGTCCGTACTACTGGATAGGAATCACGAAGAGCAAGAAGAGCGACCCGTGGGCCTGGGTAGGGAACAACAGCACCTGGATCGGTAATCAGTCCTGGGCCACCAATGAGCCCAACAACGACCACATCACCGAGTTCTGTGTGGAGATATACGTCAACACTCACAAGGACAACAGAGGAAAGTGGAACGACGAGAAGTGCAGTAATTTGAAGTACCCCGTTTGTTACCAAGGTGAGATGTGTCCATCGTCACATGATGAACCAACTGGTTTTGTCAGTGTAAAATTTGAAAAGGTTTGCTGTTGCATGAATTCAAAATAAACCTTCCATTTAGTATGAGTTAATCTTCTATCCCACCCATTCCTGTGCAGCCCAGTGCAATCAGACATCCTGCGACAGAGGGATATGTCGTGAAATGATCGATGACATCATCTGCCTTTGTGAGCCTGGCTTCGGAGGGGACAGGTGCCAGACAGGTAATAATAGAGCTAATAATAATAGTACTTTAATAATTTATGACTTTGTTAGCATCTCTTGTATTCAGATTGCTGCTTCTCATGACATGCCGGTGACAAGGATTTGATCGATGGGGCATGGAAATTGGGAAATGGGGCATGAAAACGTAATGATCAGGAAAAAATCACTTACAAAAACACACAGTTGTACTTACACATCCAAACACCCTAGTCACATGGTAAGGTATTGTCACAGAAGCGATTGTCTTGCAATACATTCTGTCCTTCCTGTATTTCCTGCATAGGAAACATTTAGGGTCAGGCGTGAGTCTTAATGGCCGTGCGATGGCAAAGATCTTGTTGTACATAGCAGTCTCAAGATAAAGTACTCCATGGCGTTTGACTTTTGACTAGTGCGTGTTAGCATGTTTTCAATACATTTCAATTGTTTTCATGCTGACCTAGCGCGCCAACCCATCTGCTTCCTGGATTTCCTGGGGTCAGATTGATGCCACTAATCTTCCTTGAACATCAACATTAACAGCGGGTTAAGGAGATAGTGCTTTCACGCGATTAACCTGTCATGCAACCACGGGAAACCCTTGATCTCTTAAACTTGAATCCCCTGATCCTCACAAAGGCCAACTCTGATTGTATACCTCTTTATCACATCAATGTCTCTTTATATTATATAACAGCTGGAAGACCGGAATATTTCATCCATTTAGTTATTTACCTTAGTTTATATTGTGCTCTTATTTATGGTGAACTTAGATTTTATTGTTTGTTGAATTCTTTGGTTGGTAGCTTTGTTTGCTATCTAACTGAACCTGACCAGATTAGACTTGAATATGTCTGTTTGTGCCTCCTCCAGTGCTAGGCTGCCCCCCTTTCTCCCAATCCCTGTATGGGGGTCCGAACTGCTCTGACCAGATCCAAGCCTTCAACTCTACCTGCCCTGTAGGCTGCCCCTCTGGATCCCTCATGCTGAGGTCAGGCCAGGTCACCTGTAGCAGTGATGGGACCTGGCATGGGCCAACGCCCATTTGTACAAGTAAATGATGTTCGATTAGCATTTATGTCGTCATGACAGGCGATAACAGACGAATAGGTGACTGAATAACCATAATTGTAATTAGTTGTGTTGTGAGTTTGTTATTGATCTACATTCTGTGAGTGTTTTGACTTTCAGCTATGATTTAGCTACCCAACTAGATCCGTTTCAGAAATACATTTAGTAAAGAGTTGGTTCTGATTCTCAATAGAAATATATTCTGTTTTGCAGACTATAAACATGCCTTAATGGCTCTGGCTGGTTGCGGGGCCTTCATGATGAGTTGCATCTTTTTTTTGGTAGTGAAGCGCAGAAAAAGTAGGTCTTTTCGGGATTCAGTATTTCAAAACCCCAAATGTCATGCAATGTTTTCGCAACAAAGATTAAGTCAAGTGTCTTCTTTTTCACCAGATAAGAAACTTACCCAACAAAGGTCAGTGTTGAAATGTCAAGTTTTGCGGCTCCGCCCTTACACCGCCCTGGACATTACTTGATATGTAGCCATCCCTCTGGGAAAGGTTTTATTCATTTAGCAATAGGATAACATGCGATATAACGTTTGTAGTTTAATTCATTCATTTAAACCTGCCCTATGCCTCTTCTTCACTGCCGCTGTAACATGTACCTGTATGTGTCTTCTTCACAGGGTACATGATGAAGACATTCATCGTTCAGGCAATGAGCCTCATAGCTGAAGGAGGAAGAAATTATTCTTCAAACATAGCATGGGGTAGCATGTATCGCTGTGTTTATCCTTCACGCGTATTGTTTAAGAAAATGAGATATAAAACGATGTAAATCTGAATGACTTTTCTGGAGATGTGTTTCATTAAATAAATGCAGAAGTTTTCAGATGATTCATTGAAACATGTGTGTTTTAGTGTATGTTTTAGTGTGTGTGTGTGTGTGTGTGAGAGCAATGTGGTGTGTGTGTGTGTGTGTGTGTGTGTGTGTGTGTGTGTGTGTGTGTGTGTGTGTGTGTGTGTGTGTGTG
>JAOSLM010000018.1:15031345-15042963 GCA_025629765.1 Eleginus gracilis | reverse complement strand
GCAAAATCAGATTGCAGCAGAATGAACTTGTCATGGTTAAGATCATTTCCAGACATACACATTGTAATAAATGGTGGCCTACATTAGTTAATAATTTGGACGTCCTAGATTATTGAAAGAACTATTGTTTTTATGATATATTTAACTAAACGTGACTTCAAAGTAAAGAAAAAAGCTAATAGATGAGCTTATGGTCAACAATATGTATCTTTAATATCTTTAGATATAATTGTGCCACAACGAGATGTCGGTTAAATGTATAATCTTTAGTTGTACCCCTGGCTGGCTTGAAACTTGCACATTAGACTGTTACAAAGTATCAATAATGATTAATTATTGCATTGCACAATTCCACCTTAACTTTAAGATATACAAAATTATAGCAAAGCGCATTGTCACATACTTTGTACTTTCTCAGGCGAAAACGATGACAATGCTAGAACCGTTCTGCCATCCTGTGGAGTAACCAAATATTGCGAATCTATTTTCCGTCTCCAATTGACCCTATGCGCTTTCCGTAGATTGACTTTAAGCCGACGTGTATTTACGGGAAGTGTGTCGTACCAGTTTCGGTAAATAAACAGATGTATGCTGAGAAAACTATGGCTGTTTGAATCCACGATAACAAAATATAATACAACCTTATGATTCCGTTACTGATGTCGTCAACGGAGAATGTCATCAGATTTAACTTTAGACTTCGAAAATCACCAATTTCATCCTACGATGATGAATAGTGACACTGGCAACATGTCCATCGACCAGGATGGGGAGTGGGGTAAGCCTTGCTTTAATGTGATGAGGGCAGGTGTTTTCTTATATTTGCCAAGACTGCATACACCATATGACCACAAATGTAAGGCTACAAGTGTTCTTTCTAATGTCAACTAGTTTCCTCTTGAATCAGAGACAAGGTTAGCTATTAGCATAAAAACAATGACGCAACCCTTACGTTTTTTGGGGTAACAATCAGCCAATTCAACACATACAACACTGTACATCCACCTAATCCAAAATCATGTGTGATTATGATGTAGCCTTTTTCGCTTTGTGCGGTTTGTATGTGTTGTTGTGGTCACCTGTTTTCAAGTGTGCATCCATGGCATACATTATGTAGTAAGCATGCTATTCAAACAGCTGTGTGTCCGTTAGTGCCTGAAACAACGTTTTAATAGAATAACTCTCGGTTTGAACGTTGTTCATACAGTAGGATGCAGTAGAACGATATATCCCGATATGCCAATACAGTAGAGTGAAGTGTATATTTCAGTAGTGTTACTTTTGTGTATTTTCCTAATTGTATCTTATTACTTTTAATGTGTATGTAATTATCATCTCTTGCTAGATATCAGCCTGTTTGATGAGTTGGAAAACTTGGGAGTGGCAAGTGAGCTCCTGGGAGCGCTCGAGCATGCAGACTATGTAAGTCCTTGGGGATGGAGGGGGGTGATGAAATACAATCTGGGGCAAATCTAAGCACAAACAATCACACAAATACATGGTGTAATGTGTGCAATTGTAATAGGAGACCTGGCGAAACGGGACATCACAAACAAAAGGAGAGTGCATTGGTTAGAGATAACAAGAAACCAGTGGTGTTATATGTCCTCCCTGACTTTAAATGCCTTGTTGCTAAGTAAAAATACTGATTCCATGTACCGCTAAATACTGAATCTTTGACTGAATGTTGTACAAGGCATATATGCGACTATATCAGAGATAAACTTCTAAGTTGAAAGCAGTTTATACACCTTGGTCTTAGAAAATACAGCATTGGTAGTGCTCCTTCAGCTATGCTTTGGTTGGTGTCCACTTTTGAATATATTTGTGTGTGTTTACATAGTGCGCCGACACTCCTGGCTTGGACTTGGACTTTGACATCGACCTTGATCTGACTCCCTGGAATACAGCAGGGGTGGCAAGCACCTGCACAGGTAGATAACATGAGGTCATCATCTGGTAACATCTGCTTTCATCTGACTGATGGAGAAGTAATTATGTTTGGATAGATAAATGATGACAGTTCATGGAATACATCTAATAAAGAATATGTGTGTGTAGTCTACTCTAGTCTAGCAACAGAGCCTAAACTCTGTTCTATGCAATACTATTTCCCCTAGGGAAGGTGCTGAAACCTGAGAGCTCCTACTCAGTGGTTTCTTCTGAGCTTGTTTTGTATTCGCTCATTATCATTCAGTTAAAGCACCATCTGCATACCAACTTTAGCTTGTGTAGTTGTTTGTCTTTCAATGTCACTTTTCCGGAGACGCTCTTGAAGTTTTCCCCCAGCAGAACGGCCGAGAAAGTCGAGGCACCGCGGGGTCAGTCTCCTCACCGGCTTGGTAGTCCCTTCACGTGCGTTTCCTTTGTGTCCTTGTGCCTCCAGATGGTGAGGTGAGTGTGAACTCTCTGTCGCCCGCCTACACCCTGAGCTCCGTCCCTTCTCCCGCCTCACTTGAAGCCCTGTCTCCGTGTTCCTCATTGGTAAGTCACGCTCTCCGCCACGCTTAGCCTTCCAATATACTTACGTGTTGTTCTGCTGCTGTCCTCCACATTGAGTATTTGAATTTTATTTCCCAATTGGAACATGGTCGGTTAAATTGTGTTCTGTATTCGGTTGATTGTTTTAAAATGCGCTCGGCGTTGGAGTTTATTTGTGTGTGTGTGTGTGTACCCGTTTTGGCACGCAGTCAACAACGAGGGGCTTGCTCCAGATGGTGCCCGGAAAATTCAAACTAATTCGCTGGCATTGTGCCTTGAGATTTGCACAGCCTCACAAACACTCGCACACACCTGAGAGGCTTATTAACAAAGGCCTCAAACACCTTGTCAAGCTAATTATTCACTGCCTGTCAGTTCAATGCTCCACCCACTCCCCTAAAAAATAGGTGCTGACAACCTCAGCAGCATTAGCATAATTGACAGGACAGATGTTTTTTGAATGGAATACACTACACAAAGAATAAGGTTGCACCTTTTATTTTGACCCCTATTTGCCCTATCAATAGGGCTGAATGCTCCTGAAATATTTATGAACATATTATAATACCATTATTACCCTTTTGTGGTACCCAACTTCATTTAGGTAATAATTCAATTCTAAAAACGGTTAAAGATATGTCATATTATCATTGTTAATCCAATAAATACCCAATTTAGAGAAAAAATTGGTAAATCCTATGTTTCTCCCCAAAGCACAAAGAACGTTCCACTCTACTGCGAACGCAGTAGAGTGGAACGTTCTTTACGCGACGTCCGAGTACCTTTTCCAAGGTAGTCTGATGCCACAACCATGGGGCAATGGTGGCACTGTATGTGTTGACGTGCAAAGCTCTGTCTGGGCAGTGGTGGACTGAGGTGACCCATGAGAAAGTTGGGCTTTGTGTAAACTTTGAAACAACGCCACGGTGTGTGTGGATGGTGCAGGGCAGCGATGTATTTAATATCCGCTTCAGAGTGAGGGTTAGGCCTCCTGGACACCTAAAGTATAACGCTGCGGTGCGTTTCGGATACAACACCGCTGAATATAACGCTCATAACAGTGGCACTAAAAGGTGGGCGTTTGTCGTAAACATGGGGAACACGCGCCCCCCTTTTTCCTAAAGCTGCCCTAAACACATTTTTCAGATAGTGTTTGAATTCCATCTGAAACAGTGGGTTCACTGGCTCTTTAAGTCAAGTGATCAATTTGACCACCATCAAACAGTAGTCACACTCTCAACGTTGCACATATGAACAGCATTATCGAATGGCACTATTCAGAGCCTCATGGTAATATAAGCCCAATGAACTATAGTTTGTCCACACAACCCACAACCCACAAGTACAGCACATTCTACTTGGCTTCTTCTTCTGTGGTGATCATGTAGCTGGTCGGCTATCTCTTGGTCCATATTCTTTGTGTCCAGGAAGAGGCGCTGTCTCCCCAGTCCCAGCCCTCTCCTGTCTCCGTCTGCTCGGACTCCAGTGGCTTCTATGATGCCCCACCACCGGCCAAGAGAGCTCCGAAGAGGACTAGCCTGGCACCGCGAGGTGAACTGAGGGGGGGAAAGGGGCCAACACATTATTATTATTATTGTATATTGGCACCTTTACTCTTTTGTCCTCTGCGGTTGTCTCTTTTGCTGCTAAGTACATGTACATAAGTACACAATGTACATTGACGTGAATTCAAATCGATCTAAGAATACAGTGAACAGCATTGTAGTCAATTAAATCAAATCAATAATGTTATTCTACTGACAAAAACCCATTTGGGATTTACTCTCAACATCAAAAACGAAATACTTCATGCATGACGCTAACCCTCATTTGACTAACTGTCACTCTCTGGCAAGTTCGGCCTTCCTTTAAAAATGCAAATGTATATAGGTTGGCCCCCTATGCCGTTTCCAAAAACATTGTGCCTCTCTATTTATTTTTGCTATCTTCTCTCACAGCCAAACCAGCTCAGCAGGTTAAGAGACCCATCCAGTTGAGCCCGAAGGTTTCTATCCAGCCCAAGCCCTTAATCACGGCTCTCAACCTAGCCCACGCGACAGCGCCCCTGCAGGCCAACACCATTATCATCCAGCCCCTACAGACCACGGTGCTTCCCGTTGTCAAACCAGCGCCAATAAACATCCAACCAGCGCCCCTCACAGGTTAGAGTGTGCACTGCACCACACAGCAACTCATTGCATCCCACCCACATCTCATTGCATCAGACCCCGCTGCTGTATGTGAGACGGTCGAGATAGACGGAAAGACTTCCCTTGTCAAAAAACGAATGTTCTCAATTAGGATGCTGCTCGTGTTTGATAAAACATATTTTTTTAATTCTTGAATAACTACAATATATAGATGTTTTAAGTCTTCGCCAGAAGATGGCACTACACTCATATATTTGCATAGGGTTAGGGTTGACTGAGCACATCAGTTGAGGAAGTTTCCATGTTCTCTATAACTATTATCAGTTGTTTTTAGACTAGGTGTTTCATTTCACATTAATAAATCAGTCATTGATGAGAAACTCTATTAATTACTTTTAAATATATTTGTGTTTGTTTTAGTTTTTATTTCAGACCAAGGTAGGATATAATTTGTGTTATAACTTGCTCTCCAAGATCCTGATTCTTTACCAAAATATAGATACAAATTAACCAATAAAGGTTTGATGAGCAATCACAAGGACCACGGATCAAATCCAATTAAATAAGCAAATGACCACAGCATCGTGTCAGTGTAGCGTTGACGCGTTACCAGGGGGACTTACCACTACTCCGTTTAACTCAACACATTGAACAATGGTATTGTGTATTGTGTGCATAAACGGACAAACCTCATTTTGAGGTGGAGTAGATGTCAACTAAATACCATCTGGCACAAGCCCGCCTGCTTGGTGGTTGCCAAGAATAGTGTAGTGTTTTTTTATGCCAGCAGCATTATGGAAATCAAGTCAATCAAGTGGTTGTGTAAATTTAGTTCTAAATTAATCAGGGCAGGCATACTCTCTCCATACAGTATCTGCTTACATCTGGATACCAGACACCAGGTCTGGACACATCCAAAATATGGATCAATGGCAGATGAGAGGGGTGTCTTGGGAGGGGTGTGAAGCATTGTAAACTGGTAACATAGTTTGCTCTGGGCGCTGGTGTATACGCACCGCAACCCAAAACACAATATTTTCTTAGTGGATCCTTTTCTTTCTCTGGCATGTATCTCTTTGCTCAGTGACCAAACCCACAAACGGCATTTGGTCTGTTTGAGGGAGGTCAAGCCTGCACCAGACTTTGTCATTGCTTTATTTAGTTTCTAAACAATACCACAGACTCTATATAAGGCTGAATACCACCCACACCCACACACACACACACACACACACACACACACACACACACACACACACCCACACACACACATTCTTCACGGCTGCTTACCGACGCCCCCACACACCATTAGCGTTGACAGGTTGTTTGGTATTAAAAGAGGACTGTGATGGGGCGGATCATGAAGGATGGTTCCTGGCAGTGGCTCTCTGGAGATATACTTTAAGGAATCCCATGTTATGCTAGGTAGTGGTTGGTGGCTAGGCTCACCACCATGACCCCCTGCAACAGTATTCACATCCCCCCTTTCTGTATCCAGCCATGGTTTTGGTTGTTGCTAGATTCTTTACAAAGGCCCACATACACTGAGATGAGAAACACAACTTTTCAGTGAGCAACGTGTGTGTTTTGTTTGGAATGTGTGTGTGAGGTTGGGGGGGGAGGGGGGCGGTGCACATCACAGTAAACATTTCTCCACCTGCACCGTGAGCACCGGGAGTCAAACTGTAAAACTCCAGAGGATTATGTAGGTCACAAGAGGCAAGGGGGTCGGGGAAGATGCTCTATATACCATCTGCAGAAGACCGGCTGCTTCAAGAGCAGATATTCTAGGGGTCTCCTGCTGATCCTACCAAAACATAAGAGCCGGTTTTTTCTTTTTTTTTAACTCACCGTTGTGTAGAATGGCCTATGGGCGGATTTTTAGTAATGGCAAAGTAATGGCAAATATGACGATAACAACCATCTTTCATACCCATGTCATGTTGGTATGTTTATTTATTATTATAACTAACATTATTTCACGGCTGCTTTTGTCTCAACCCACGGAGCTCGCATTCCAGTGCTCTCAACTGGCACGCAATGGCAGGCTGCAGTTCACTTCGTGGCCAAAGGGGCCAGTAATGAGAAGGCACTCCTGATTCTTAGACATAGTACCTTTTCACAAAAGATACCCTAATCCCAACCTGCTCCTTAATGACTTGTTTCTAAAATAAACATTAAAAAAAATGGAGACTTGGTTGTTTGGGATAGAAGCCACACACACGCACACACGCACACGCGCACGCACTCACACACACCAGACGTGTTTATGCAGAGCAGAAGCAGCCGTCTGTAATCCGAGTGCTTTGTTTGCTGTATGTTCTTCCCAGGACATCGCGTAGTGCTGCCACAGCCGGGCCAAGTGCTGCAGATCCAGACGACCCAGGCCCTCGCGGGCCATGTGGTCACCTTGCCCAGTCTGGGCCAGGAGAGGCCGGCCCCTGTGGTTCCGGCTCAGACCGTCGTCCCCGTCATGCTCCGAGCCCATTCCTCCGATGACGATGTGAGTCCTGGTCTGAACAGATCTATATAATGCGGAGTATAATGCGTAGATATTCATATAGGTCCGCTCTAGCGCCACTGGAAAAGCATTGTCTTAACAGGACCACGGGCAGGCGGATTAGAAAATGTCCTATATACGTAATTGTATCTATTTCTGATTTTTCTGATTTATAAAGCTGTTTATTGTATTTATTTTCTTCAACCTTTATATACCCAGGTTTGGTGTCATTGCGATTTAACATGTATTTTACAAGCGAGACTTAGACAAGACAGCAGCAGCAGCATACAATCTAATTACATTAAAACATCAAGAGAATAGCATACATCACACCATAGATACTTAAGGTTACACATTTTGCATTGTAGTGATACGCAAGACCAACAGGGTCAGGCAGTTAGATTAATTTTTCAATGTTTGGCTCGATATACTGCATACATTTTTTTTTCTCCATATATCTTTACGATCATTGAAACGTCAAAGACATTTTACAGGACTGAACACAGTCACCAACTGTTTTCATTTAGTTATAGAAGGCGGACGGGAAATTCATAAAAAATGTATTTGCATTGCCCAGTTCCATCAAGTGAAACAAAATAGTTTTGTATCCTTGAACAAAACAGCAATATAGTTATCAGAGCTTTTTCTCATCATCGGTTTCAGCATGTAATGCATTGAACCTTGAGTCAAAATGTCGACTCGCAAAGCTGTTTCAAAGGTTAGCTCATTGACTGCAGTCAGACAGTTTTCTTGTGTGTGCATGTCTGAGTGTCTGTGTGTGTATACCAGTCACATGTCCAATTCGGCCTGTGAATATATACATACTGGAGTTGGCCTATTTTGGATATGTAGTGACTGTGACTCTTGCCAAGACTCTCGCTTCGTCTGGGAGACGGTCCAATATACATTCCGTCATCCCGACCTATTTTTACCGTCTTTTAAATTACACAAGCCATTAACTCTAATTATTGAACAAAATACTAAAACTTAAATTGCCGGGGCAGACACAGTCCCACCGCACCAACTATTATTTATTTCCATCCACACCTCTGGGGGGAAAAAGGGACTATTCAATTTCTTGCACTATGTAGACTCTGTAGACACTATGGCAGACCAATCAGTCGACTCCCCGAAACCAGCCGAAACCAACCAGGAAATATGCTTGTATTTCTACTGAAATGGTGTACCATCATGCCGGTCCATGGGACAATCAGGCATATAAACAGGGGCGCTGTTTATGCTTAGCTAGGGTTTATTGGAAAAATACTGCCATTATGTAACGATAAATCATATTTGGATTCTTGGGGCCGTTCACCATAATGAAGGGACAAGAAAATGATGTCAGCGCAGCTGCAAATACACACGGTCTATAGCCTACACAGAGCGGCCTGACCTGTAGGATTACCCCCTTCTCACTCTGTCGTCCTTGGCCTTGGTTAATGACAGTGCAAGGGCAGCTGTGATCGCACGTCGCAGCTCGCAGGGGATCCCGTAAGGTACTGTTTACCTTGTGTTGTCCAGGCCGGCTCGCGAGACCAACTGTGGAAAACACACAAGATATCTTAATTACAGCCCCCGGTTTGTTTAAACTACACGCCTGTGGTGTCTCAAAAATAATTCTCGGCATCTTTTACACATGCTGGCCTTCATTTTCGATGGGAGCCTTTATTGCCCTGCGGTGAAAGTCTTTGGGTCGGTTTGATGGTGTTTTGGTTTTTAATACGTCCTTCTATGGTCGGGGTTTAGAGTTCAGTGCATGAAAGTCCCTTTCCCCTGTGCTCTCACTCGCTCTCAGACTACATCTCCCAGGGTGACTTGGGGCACTGCCAGACCAATCACGGCCGCCAGGGCTCTCTTTGCTCTCCAGCGTAATCCTTTTTTTTAAATGTTCTGTTGTTTAGAAGAAGAAACTGTTATCTTGTTTGTTTTTCATGTCATTACCCAAGTCATTTTTATTTCATTAGGCTGAACTACACATTCTTGGAGTATCACATCATTTATCTAAAGTGATTTGTGTTTATTCGCGGGGGGATAACATTTTTGATCCAACTTTGTATCTTGTTGACACGTGGGCCTTCCCAGTTCCATGGAAACTTTGATCACGACCTCAGGGCTGCCACTGTCCACTCAGCACTCAGTCTGTTCCCAATGGTTTCATAATCAGACCATAATATGTTGTCAAAGTGTTACATGAATGTTTTTGTTATGAATGTCAACCGTTGACCTCTGGCCATAACAACCCTTGTTCTAATTACCGCGGGCCCCACTGGAGCCCGTTTTGAGAAGAGTCCGGGTTCAAGACCTTGAGGAACATTGGCGAGCCACACCAATTCCCAAAGGCCAACACAAACAACCCCCCCCCCAGTGTAGGAAGCTGGCCCGGGTCGGTCAGCCTTTACAATAACAATTACCTCCGTTATGGCGGCGGGGGCTGGGCGTTCCGATCGTGTGAAATAAATGAAACAACGTACAGTTTTTGGCCGTGTCGCCCGCCGGTGTCCAAGAAACCCTTAGCCAGACTCTCAAGTGAAAGAGGCCTTTTTGAAAATGTAAAAAAAAATATCTAAATGCGGCAAGTCGTATACAATAATTGTTTGGCCATGAGGGAGAATCTTCACTGCGTTAGGTTTAGCAGCTTCCTCGTTCTTCTCCTGATGGACAGTGCCAGTGTGTACATTCTTAGCATAACCAGCCCCCCCCCCACCCCCCACCCCCTGTGGGAGTGGAATCCCCAACAGCGGTAGCGTCACGCTGCGATCGCACCGGACTCACTGTGCCAAGTCGTCTGTGCAGCAGCGGCTGTGTGCAAGTGTCACGCAAACGCATGCAATCCATATCATAAACCTCACCACATCGTGCTGGTGTTTGGGTCCTCCTACAGCTGCCTTCACTTTGGGAGCTTGTAGTGGTTTGGCTACAGCACAGTAGTTAGCATGAGGACTTTATTTTGGGGGGGGGGGGTATAAAATGCCTATTAGGGCTGCCACTCTTGTGCCAGGTGTACATTGTGTGTGTTTGTGTGCGAGTGCGTGCGTGTGTACTATCATGGTCCGAGGTTAGGCTACGTAAGCCTGGGTGTGAAACTGCTGCTAATAATTATGTATCTCGGGCAGGTGTTCCACAGGGCAGGGGGATTTGGGACAGCTGTAAACAGCCATCAGGGATCTAGTCACTGTTATAATGGACCGCAGAACATTAGGGGATTAAGACGATGCATCGTGGGCTGGAAACCCACCCTTGCTTCTCCAGACGTAAACCAATCGCACCTACGAGGGACTCTCCAGATTTTAGCCTTTGCTCGTCCCAAAGACCCTGAGAGAAGCCTTTACCCGACTGATGTATTTCTCTGTTATAGTTCCTGTCTACTAATGAATGCTTACCAGACGCGCCACATGGTTTTAAAACAGGACCATCTGGGAAGTCATCCATGGAAACTTCCCGAATAGGGGCGGGCACTTAAAAAAAAAGGTTTTGGTGATCAGATACCGCCCGTCTATTACCGTCTATCACACATCAAGCAGATCATGTGTTTCCGCATAGGCCACCGACGGTGCGATCCATTGGTGGTTCGGACACGCTTAAATTGCAGCCCGGCCAGATGGATTCATCGTAATCTTCAGATTTTCTGCCGCCTCACGAGGTTACAATTCTGTTGCTTTAAGGAAGAATAATACATGTCCTATAGTAGCGCTTTAACTCCATGTGATAGTACATATCTTGCGTTCAGTCCCCGTGTGAAAAACAATTCTTATAATTCCCCCCTGATCTTTACTGAGACCATTCTCACGCGTGAATGGCCTTAAGTCACACTTACACCCCACTTATTTATTCTTTATTTGTTCTTGTTTATTCCTCCTTTTTTTCTCCACTTTCACTCTGACCCTCGAACTACCGCCGCCCTACCTGTGGAACACACGCCCCGGCGTTTATCTCCTCTCGTAAACTCGGGTCAAGGTTTTCATCCTTCCTTGTTAAATGAGGAACCTCCCATTTGAAACGGTTTTACTGGCAGTCACACACTTCCTGCCGAATTGACCCTAAGCCCCATGGGATGGAAAAGTGGGTGTCGGTAAACAGCAGGTTGTGTTTCGGTGTGTTATTGGGCTGTTTTGACTCCGCGTCCTGCCGTGCCTCCGTCCGTCGGATGGTTTGTTAAGTAAGCATTCTGTTAGCAAAAACGTATTCTTACCTGCCTTCTCTTTCAACTGTTGGCAAGAGCAACTGAGCTGAGCTTGAATGGAGCAAGTGCTAGTAAATGTCCTGCTAAAGGGCAGCTCAGCATAGAAAACTGTGATTATTTCAACCACAGCTCTTTGAGGTCCAAGGAACCAAGCAGCACCAACAGCACCAGCACCAGCAGCATCATTAAATAAAAATGTCCGGATGTCATAGGCAAGAGGGTTCCTGTTTCTCCATCTTTGCTGCTCCAATGTTCTTCTGGTCAGCTCTATTGTTGTGGCGTGAGGTGAAGTCCCCCAACCCCCCCC
>JAOSLM010000018.1:14972713-14984322 GCA_025629765.1 Eleginus gracilis | reverse complement strand
GAACAAATAATCAAGCTCATATAACAGATAGGCCTACATAACATGCTTACGGTTGTTCCACTTGATGATACATAAATGTTTATGTATATATTTGGTGTGCAGACTTATTGCTTATATTTGGCACATTGAAAAGCTATATTAGCTGAATGCAACCAAAGACTGCTTGTGTTTGCCAAGCCAATTAAGAGAGATTTTAGATATGTTCTCTCTCTAAATGGCTCTGGTGGTAACTGCAGGTCTTCTTGCTAAATAATTAGATAACGTCATTTGGAAGTCCTGAGAAGGTAATGACACATACTGCAACGTTGTGACGACATCGGCAGAAGGTAATTTCAAATATGACCTTGCTGTGACGTTGCGACAATGTCCTGTTTACGCTGGGTGTCTGTTGGACTTACTAATACAAACCTTGGGCAAGTAGTGCTTCTGAAATGTACTCTATCACTCAATGTAGTTTGATATGTTCGATATAAGTCTCATATCTTAATTTCTATTTTATCTGTGTTCAGGCTGCCTTTATTTTCAACTGCCTAATAACTAGCGTAGAATAACTTGGTTAGTGCGCCTGCTTGAACCACACATAGATGTTTAGATGTTTCAAATGTGACTGCCTTACGAGAATAGTGCTGTTGGTTCCATGGTGAACCATGGAACCATGGTGAACCAATCTCAAAAAGCATATTTCAAAATAGTTAAGGAAACAGCAAAAGATAGAATGAAAATAACAACTTAAAAACAAATTAAAGTACATAATGATAGACAATATGACATGTTTATTAATAGATTAAACCCCTCTTACAATCCAATTAATCTTCAAAATACAGGCAACATGAATTGCAAATGTATGACAATACAATATAGCCATGAGAAATTGTAAATATTATCATTGGAAACAAAAGCAAATGCCTGTATCAAATTTAATGAAAATCTACAATGAACAATGCATTTTGATTTATTATAAATTCATGACTGATGCGTATTTAGTTTTATTACAGAAGGAATTTCCTCGAACAGTATTCGTTTTCATAAATTAATATTAATCAGTGAAATTTAAAAAGAGTAAACAGTATTTAAAAAGCAGCTTATGAAAAAAAGTATCTATTTAAATGAATGGATTGGATGCCTCTTCTACCTTACTTTTGTCACAGGACTTCTGATACAAGAGGGATTTTAGATGCGTCCTAAACTTTACGCCGACAAATGCGTAAAACACTGGGTTGAGACAACAATGGGAGAAAGCAATAAGTCTGCACACAAAGAATGCATAATCAAGCCTAGTGCTCACATCACAATCATCGAATGGTGGAACCAAGTGATGAGATAACCTTCTCAGAAAAATGACAACATTGTAGGGTATCCAACCAAGGAAAAACACAGCCACAATACCGATAATCAATTTCAAAGTCCTGTATTTCCTGTTGGACCTTGTTCTCCTGATCGTCCTCACAATCCTCACATAGCAGAAACTCATGACTGTGAAAGCGGCAAAGAAAATCAAGTTCTGTTGATAGGTGCCCACATTTGTCCATGTGGCGTCTTTGTATTGGCAAGCATTCGTTGTCCCGTTTCTGTGGGGGAGAGGGACGACAGTGCTGAAGAGCATCGAAGGCATGGCTGCCCCTATGCTGACCAGCCACACAGTGATCGACACAGCGACCGCATAGCCGGCCTTCTGACTGCCTTGCTTCGACAAAGGGTGGACCACGGCCAGATACCGGTGGAGGGTTATGACGGTCAGCAATAGAACACTGCTGTAGAATCCAGTGTAGAAGATGAAGCTCACGATGTTACAGAGCATGTCTGCCAGGAACCAACCCCAGATGTGGTAGATTGCCCAGAATGGTAGTCCGGCAGTGAATAAAAGGTCAGAGATCGCAAGATTGAGGATCAAGATGTTGTTAAGAGTCTTGAGGTTTTCATACAAGGCCAAAATGACCAGAACTAGAATGTTGCCAATCAGACTCAGTACGATCACAACAGAAAAAAAGACGGGAACTGCTATCGACCCAAATTGGACCAACTCTCCTTTCTCACAAACCTCATCTTCATAATCATCGTCAACGTCCGCTGTGTCGTAAGAAGAGTAATTCATGGTTGTTTCTGGAAAGAAAGAATTGGTGTTGCTTGGATACTAAAATGATGATGCCGTTTTAAATCAAAATGTTGATAATGGAGTAATGGTAACATACCTGAAGCCTCTCTGTGCTGCATCACACCTTTAAAGGAAGTGGTATAACAGACGGTGATTCTTGGTTCCTTTTTCAATGCACATATAGTAGAGGTAGCCCCATCTGTGAAGTATCTATTGTAAGCAAACACAGTTCAATCCTGATGTGTGTACAGGACCCAAACATTGACAGATTGTTGTACAGTAGAACAGGTGCAGATGGTTAAAACTATTTCCTATGGAGTTAGATAGGACTCTATCCTGATTCCTGAGATGAGCATCTCAACGAATAAAGAACAAGGGGCTATTGTGGTGGGAAAACACTTTATCAAACCAAAGAGAGGCAGAGAAAACTGAAGTTTGAAAGATTAAGACTTTATTATAACTGGTAAACAAGTTTAAAAACAAACCTGAGTTGGTTTGCAAAGAACTCCTGTTCTGGAATCAGGCTTCAGGTGATGTTTCCCAAAATGTGTGAATTCCTCCTATATGCATTGGCCAAACACAACACTAGAAAATAGACACCTCCCGTGCCCTCCATCCCAGTTCCCATTAACCTCCATGCATTTAGCCTCCTTCTCCCAATTCTCAATAGATTACAGCGTAAATAATTTACATCTTAAACATTATAGTTATATCATATGTAGAGCAGTGAGCTACTGAGTTATTAATTTAGCAGATTTAAAACAGACATAATAAACCACACAAGCTTATGATATGAGCCATGTGTAATCAAATAAAACAAATCCCTATTCAGCATATATGGGTTAACATAGAGATGTGACATGCATGAGCACAATTGCATCACTTGCATTAAATGCATTAAAACAATTGACAACAATACCACTGTATGTGATTGTGGAATACATTCATGAAGCAGGCAGTGTTTGACTGTAGTATTAACTAGTTGACTTTAACCTATAAGTATGAGTAACCTTACTTACCTATAAGAAGCATGAGCTTTGATTTGTAATGTTACTATTCATTTCTTAATTATATTATTATTAATATATATATATATATATATTCAATTATTATAATCATCACCATCATTAACAATATTTTGTTGATTCAAATTAATATTAGTAGTATTAGCAGGAGTTGTAGAAGGCCTACTAGTAATGTTTTGTATTTTCGTTTGTATTATTTTTTTTATTTGATATTTATTTTGGATTATTATGTTCTATGAAACCCAATAGAACCATATAACTATGTTTCAAAAATGTATTTCATGTTTCATGTTAGGGTTAGGGTTAACCCTAACCCCTTTTTTAAGAATTAAATAAGGTGGAACAACAATACGCTGTCATTGTTTGTCACGTGACTCTAGTGTTTACCGTGCATCTACAACCACACTATGGCCCCCCCTACATCAGTGGCCCCGCCTCCCAACCTCAATACGATTGGAAGTCAAATGAAGTGGTGCTTCCTTAGTGGATGGCATAATGTCAATCGGTACATTTCTGAGACAAATACACAGCATGTTAATATGAGCATAATATATGGGTTGTTATGGATGAGTCGTTCTTAAAAGTATGTCAAAGTTGTTGTTTAACTTTATATTGTAACCAGAATAGCATGAATTAGTAGCTTCTGTATCTAACAAATAATAACACAATTCAAGCCTGTCATGTTGGTCTAACTTTGATTAGTATGTAGCGCTAATGTTGTAAGACGTTTTGCTATGATTTGTTTCACTTCTGAACGCTGAAAGGATATGATTTGACAATGCTATTGATTCAATGCTACGACCACTCTTGAACATTTTTCTTCATCGTTAGTTAACCGTGTATTCCAGAGTAACTCCTGCACTAATCATTCCTTTGCGGAGCCTTTAACTTGTACCTCACTATGTCCAAGAAGGGGTAATAAGGGCTATCCCATATGTACCGCATCGTCCATAGAGAACAATGAGAAGATAGGAGAGCTTTTAAAGTTTGTTAAAGAAAATGTTTCCCTCAGTATTAGATCGTATATAAAGGCCTCAAGTAGCCCTACTTCCAAATCTACAAAATGTGTTTGTAAAGCCTAAAGTGAACACTGTTGGGCCTGTTATCTACAAATAATCAATGAAATACGTGAGTAGTTCAGAGAAGTAGTTTGAAAACATGCTTTCCTTAAACAAAAAAAGTCTACAAGGTTAAGTGAGGAGCCTCGATTAAAAAAAAAAAGATGACCAAGCATGTACTACGTCAGCTAGTTGATGACAAAGTACCTTAATCCTTAAGGATTCATTGCTGCCTGATAACCCTCAGTTCTCCATGTCAACTGAAAAAAAAAAAAACTTTATATTTAGTTATCTAATGCTATATTTCATACCTTTTCAGCTGCACCTATATGCTAACTTCCTGTTTGTTTTTTTTACAACCGAGGTGAACGAACACAATTGTCTATTGCCTTGACACAAAATGCTGTAGAGCCTGGTAAGAACCGCCTGTCAGAGTCACACCAGGGTGCATGCTCAGAAAGAGCACTCATTTTGTGGCCCACAAGTACGCAGGATGTACTGTTTGACCATTCATACCACTCCTTTGTCCCTGTCCCCCCCCCCCCTTTGATTCTCT
This sequence comes from Eleginus gracilis, assembly GCA_025629765.1. Classification (NCBI taxonomy): domain Eukaryota; kingdom Metazoa; phylum Chordata; class Actinopteri; order Gadiformes; family Gadidae; genus Eleginus; species Eleginus gracilis. The sequence goes on along the minus strand of JAOSLM010000018.1, from coordinate 14,979,591 downwards.
GATTCAGCACAGTGTCCAGTGACCCTGTGACCCCCTGTTGCCCCGGAGACAGTGGTGAGGCCATGGCTGCTGGGACGGTGGTCGGGGAGAATCAGCTACAGAGGATTATCAGAGATCTGCATGGTACGCCAGCTTTGACCTGTGTGTGTCTGTGTGTGCGTGCGTGTGCTGCATACAACAATGCGCATCGTGAGAGTGAATGGGGTGGGCTGGTGGTAGATTGTAGTCTGCTGCAGGCATAATGTGACAGAGGGGAATGAATGTCAAGGGTTGTAGAGGTTTGCCATGGAGCTACAACGATCTTAGCCTTGCTATACAGAGAATTAGCTCTCCGCTTGACCTGCCTGCCTGGGCTTCCTGATAGCTGGATCTGACTCCCCAGCAACCTTGAGCTGAGATAGATAGATTCTTCAGCGATGCAACGAGACTCAAGGTTGACTTTTAGGACACGCCCGGGCTATGTGTCGTTCCAGCTTTTACGTTGGATAAGAGGCAAGTGACTCATGCGCAGGTTTTCTGTAAATCCTTCTGATAATGTGATATGTGTGGCTATCTTTGTGTTGGTTGAACTATATGTAGGGCAAGTTTATTCATGTAGTACCATTCAAACACAAGGCTGTTCATAGTGCTTTGCAAAGGGAGACATCAAAAGGACAACCAATAATGGTTGTCAAAAGAACAACCATTAAAATATAGAAGAAAGGAGAACGGAAAATACCAGAGATAAAGACAATAATAAAATAATAAAATAAATAAGCAGTATGATCCAGGCTTTTAGAAACAGAATGGTCTGGACATTTTACACATCTTATTAAATTAATATTTGCACTGCAAACACTGCAAAGTTAGTGGTTTACAAAATTCCTTTCATTTCTGACATGTCATCAGCAATGAGTTAATGTACTAAACTTTTTTCTTAAAGCTGGCTCTGCTTAATGTGTTATTATTTTCAAACCTTTTGTAAGTTGCTCTGGATATAAGTGTTTGCTAAATGCCTTCAATGTAAATGTAAGCCTTTTCAACTATCAATTTGGTTGATAAGTCCACACTCCTGAGTACCTTGGCTTTCAGAATTCATGTTTTCTCCTTGTGTTTCCTAAAAAACAGAGGCCGTGGCCGAACTTGCCAAGGAGTACCGAGAAACTGGAGAGCCAATCACAGACGACAGTACCAACCTGCACAAATTCTCCTACAAACTAGAATATTTGTTGCAGGTGAGATTTATGCATCGTACATAACGGACCCCTGTGCAATATTTAATGAGACACTTGCATTATACTTTTGATTTGTGTCTGAAAGAATGTTTGATGTTTGAGCTTCCCCTGAATGTCTGCCCTTCAGTTTGATCAGAAGGAGAAGACTACGTTACTGGGCACCAGAAAGGACTACTGGGACTTCTTCAGTGACTGTCTCGCCAAGATCAAAGGAGCCAACGATGGCATCCGCTTTGTCAAATCCATCTCTGAGGTATTTAGTTGTTTAGTTGTTGTTTGTTTTCTTGTTCATCAAGACGCATCACTGTTTATTTTGTTATTTTGTTTATTATGTATTAGTATTTCAATCATACTTTCTGCTATTACAGCCAATGTTCTTGAAAGGTATTGGCCACTTTGATGTCTGTTTCAGGGAATGTCCTCAGTTTAAGCTTTTAAGTCCACATTTCCGTCAAAAGATATGTCGTGCCCAGGGCAAACGAAACAAATAAGATCTTCAAAAGCGTTTTTTTCAATATGATATTCCAAGAAACCTATTACGCATAGAAATGAGTGTTTTCCATACATGAATAAAAAACTGTTCTCCTGACTGTTCTGCTGACAGCTGAAGACATCTCTAGGGAAGGGAAGAGCCTTTATCCGCTACTCTCTTGTACATCAACGCCTGGCCGACACGCTGCAACAGTGCTTAATGAACCAGAGGACCACCAGGTAGACCTTGGTGTTATGCCATGCTCAGAAAGTATTCCTTTAATGGAATAGGGCTTAATGCTTTGTACGTTCATGGGGACACTGTAAGAGATGAAACTAACTGAAATTATCAATGAAATTGTAAAATAATAGAAATAATCGTACTTGTGTTTCTGGGAAAGGTAATTTCCCTTTTTATACTTTCTATAAACATAGATTGTCTTCTGCTCTGGTGTTTTACATAAATTCCCCTCTCTGCTCCTCAGACATGTTCAGTACTATAATTACGTGAGGGTGTTATCCAGTTAGTGGAGCTAATCTTCTGAGATGGCTATACATTTCACTCAATTCACGTGCGGATATTCATGTTCTGTCCAGCTTGCCTTTGCCAATGTCTGTCTTTCACTTCCTCCATAGTGACTGGTACTATGCTCGCAGTCCTCTTGTAAAGCCTCACCTTAGTGTCGATATCATCAGCCACCTGTACGAGCTCAATGAAGTCCAGTTTGACGTGGCATCGAGGGGTCACGACCTCGATGCATCATGGCCCACCTTTGCAAGGTTTGGTTTCTAAATAAACACCAAATGTGTGCTACACTCTCAACGCCATTGTAACATATCCAAAACACTTCTTGTCTAAACTCCTCTGTGTAGACTATTGTAATCATGATTGTGCACACGGCGTCTGTTTAAAACCACCTGTTTCTGTGACCATCTAATCAGGAGGACACTCGGCAGTCCAAACTCACCAGGCCACATGTGGAAGCCCCCGAGCCGAAGCTCCAGCATTAACAGTCTGGCCAGCACCTACTCGCAGGTAACCCACACATCGGAGCTCATGCAGGAAGCACTTGTACGCACAGATTTAAAATAGGTTACATCGCCCGCGGCCGACGCGTAGTAGGCGATGCCAATACTGATGCAGTTCTTTATCGATTTTTTCCGAAGGTAGGACTTAAAGCTCTGCACTCGTTGTTCTTGGCCAGGTGCCATTTTTATTGAATGGTGCTTCTGCATTAATGGCGCTGAACAGCTCCTAATATTCTGGTTTTGGAGCGTGGTTCATGCTACTTTAGATTCTCATTACCACACTTGTGTTATCTTACTTGCCACACTCGTACGAGTTGTATGTACGAAACAAAATAACGATCAAGTTAAGAGAAACATACGTGTGTGTGTGTTCTTGCATGATGCCCATTGTCTGTCTCATGCTTACAGCAACCCGCTATTGTTATTCTTACGATTTCACTAATAGAGGCGCTTTCTCCTTTTGTGTATTTCTTGTTCACTCACTCCGGTGTGTATATTTCCTTCCCCCACCCGATGCATCTCGCAACCATTCAGCAAGCACACGAGCTCCCCATGAGCCCTGATTATGGCCAGAGCCTGCTGAGTGAGCTGAACGAGTCTCTGGCTTCCTGCGGCGAAGACGTGAGCGCAGTGGAGCACCTTCGCCTGGAGCTGGACCAGTCGGAGCTGAGGCATCAAGGGCTCTTGAGTAGAGTGCAGCAGCTAGGGGAAGAGGCTGGGGAGCTCAGGGGGGTGGTGGCGGAGCTCCAGAGGCAGCTCGACGTGTCTCTAGGGGCGCAGGAGGACCACCAGAACCTGCAGGCAGCATTGAAGGCTCTGGAAGGTAGAGAGGAGTCCCTTGCCAGAGAGCTGGAGGCACTCAGGAGCGTGGAGCGAGCCAGAGAAGCTGAGCAACACCTCCTCCTGGATAAATTAGCAGCTGCGGAGGGGAAGAACATGGAGCTTCTGGCCAAGTTGGATGGCGTGCTTAATGAGAAGGGCCAGCAGGCGTCCAGTCACTTTGATTCGGCGCAGAAGATACACGAACTGCTGGACAGATTAAAAGAGGCCGAGAGTGGGAAGATGGAGGCTGTCTCTGAAATGGAGGACAAGAAAAGGCAGGTAGAAAGATTAGAAGAGGAGCTAAAAGTCAAAGATGTAGCCCTGAAAGACAGAGAGGTCAAACTCGGAGAGTTAGTCACAACTACGTCTGAGGAGAAAGCTCAATTAAAGGCAAGAGTGCTGGAAGAGTGCAATACCAAAGAAAGCTTGGCAGAAAGGTTAGCCTTGAAAGATAATGAGGCCAGCCACTTGCAAAGAAAACTTGAAGATCTCCAAAGATTGATTGAGGAGAAAGATAGGCAGGTAGTGGAAGTCAAAGAAAGAGCCAGAGCTGATGAGCAGAGCACAATTGTCCTCAAGGAGTCTTTGGAAGGAGAGGTCAATGCAGTAAAGGAACTGCTAAAGATTAAAGAGGCAGAACTGACTTCCAGCAGCAAAACTCTTCAACGTCTGGAATCCGAGAAGGACGGCCTAACCCTGGAGAGAGACAGCCTAACCACAAGTAACTCTGAACTGGAGACAAGTGTGAAGGAGCATTCCAAGAAGACGGAAGACTACAAGACACAGTGCACTAATCTCATGGAGATCAACGAGAATCTCCTGTCCACAGTGAAGAGGAACGAGGAATTCAAAAAGGAAATGGTTGCAAACAGGGGGGCACTGGAGGCCGAGGTGGCTTCTTTAAGGGCCTCTGACAAACAACTCAGAAGTCAGCTGGATGACGCCAAGGTGAGCGTGGACGATAAAGAGAAGAGGTTGCGTCAGGAAAACCGCTCGCTGGACGAGAGTCTGCAGCGGGGGGCGGCCATGGCGGCGCAGCTCTCTGAAACGACCTCCAAGCGGCTGGAGCAGGAGAACCAAGCTCTCCGAGAGGACCGGGCCACTGTGAGCGCAGCCCTCGGCTCTATGCAGGCAGAGCTGAAGTCATTCAGTGGGCAGATGGGAGAGTTGGAGAAGAGCCTCGGAACGGCACGCAAGAACGAAGCCGCTCTCCAAGAGCAGGCGAGGGCCAAGGAGGCCCAGCTGGAGAGTAAGGAGAGTGAACTTAAAGAGCTCCACGCCAAAGTGAAAACGAAGGAGAACAGGGAGAAGGAGCTTAAGAAAGCAAAAGCAAAAGCAGAAGCCGCCTTAGCGAGGCAAAGTGAAGTGATGGAGAAACTAAGCACAGAGAAACAGGCGGTGGAGGAATCTCAGCGGGAAAGATCCAGCCTGCGCGCCAGGGAAAACCAGGACGCGGTGGAGAAACTGGTGTTGGTCGAGGGCCAGCTTGAAGTGAACATGAAAGACGTGTCCAGGCTCCAAACAGAGGTCCTCGATCTGAGGGTACAGCTACAGAGGGCCGGAGAAGAGAACCTCAAGTGTCAAACTAAACTGGAGGTGACGGAGGGCCAAAGAGCCGAGTCCATGAGCCTCACTGAGCAGCTCCAAGCTCAGACGGAGGCCCTGAATCAGAGTCACGTGGCTGAGCTGCTCTGCTGCAAACAGAAGGAAGAGGCGCTGATCGAAGAGCAGGTCCACCAGGCCGCCGCCCACGCGCAAGAGCTCGCCACGCTCAAGGCCGAGAACGAGAGGCTGGGCCTGGAGAGCGGCGAGACACGGGAAGGCGTCTACAGGGCCAACACCGAGATGGCCGAGCTGGGGATGACCATCTGTAGGCTGACCGCAGAGAAGGAGGAGGCCAGGGAGCGCTGGACCAAGGAGGCGGCCAGGATTGAAGAGCTGCAGGACGGAGCCACCAGAGAGGTGGAGAGACTGGAGGCCTGCCTAACTGCCCTGCGCCAGGAAAACACGAGCCTGAGGGAAAGGCTGAGTCAGGTGGAGAGGCTGCCGGGGGCTGTCGTGGAGCTCCAGCAGCAGCTGGGGAAGGCCGAGGGTCAAGTGCAGACGCTTCAGCACGCCAGCCGCGAGGAGATGGACGCCGTCAGGTTCCAGATCAGCTCTGAGAGCATGAGTCACCAGAATCAACTGAAGGTGAGTGAGGCTGAGCTGCAGTACGGTCAGATCCCCGGTCCAGTTTACATGGATCCGTTGTGCGTCGGTCGTGACTTTTAGTTTTTTGGGTCTTTGCATTCAGAGTATGAATGAACAGCTGACTACAGTCAAAGCCCAGTTACGCTCGGAGTCGGAGACGGTGTCCAGGCTGCAGGGACAAGTGTCTGAACTAGAGGTCCGTGTATTCCACGATACTTATCCACAATGAAGGAATCTAACAACCCCTGTTTAAATCCCGTCTTGAAATGCTTCGATGTGTTTTTTCATTTCAACGAAGGCCGTGAATGAGCAACACGCTCGCCTCACTGTGGAGAAGGATTCCCACATCACCAAGTGTGAGGCTACCATGCGCCACAACGAGTGCGCCGTGCAGCAGCTGAAGGAGGCGGTGAGCAGGTGGGTGATTACCTGTCCGCTCGCCGCGCCCCGAGTCCTAACCAACACACGTCCAGGTTTGTCACCAGCGGTTCCCTAACCCTCCCACGTCTCCCACTGGGCAGCACCGAGGAGGCGCTCGCGGCCTTGCGAACGGTCTCGGAGGAGCTCGGGGAGCGGCTGGAGAAGACGGAGGCTGAGAAGCAGAGGGACCACCGGAAGATGACCGCCGAGATTGAGGACCTGAGCGGAACCAAGACTACGCTGGAGGAGCGCCTCATCGAACTCCTCAGGTGCGGGATGAAACCCCCCCCCCAAAGGAAATATAGTCCTATCGATAAGACTGTAGATCAGGTCTGAGATTTGTAAAGAGAGCAAGGTGAGATGGCTTCCCCGAACCAATCGCAAAAAAAAGAGCTGCCATAGACAGTCAGGAATATGAATTGACTCGTAGTGGAGGCAGCTGCAGTCAAGGGATGTTCTCTTAACGCATCGCAAACACTAACCGCTGACGCATCGCTGCTGGTTGGTTTGGTGTGGCAGGCCTGGCAGACCTTGTGATTGCTCATAGGGGGAGGGATGTCTGCTGTTCTTTTAAAATGCCCCGGCACTGCTGGGAGCCACACTTGACAAAGTGGTAGGGAGCAGAGAGTCGATAGGAAAGACAGACTTGAATCAGAGGGAGAGAGAGAGAATAGGTTTGTGTTAGATTCTCACACACACACACACACACACACACACACACACACACACACA
>JAOSLM010000018.1:14695943-14706592 GCA_025629765.1 Eleginus gracilis | reverse complement strand
AAGGAGGTGACGTACCTCGAAGTACGTCACCTCCTTGAACCCTTTCCAGTGGAAAACAAAACATGTTATGACTCACCCCCCCCCTCCCCCCACAAACACACAAACAATTCCAGATGCAAAACACGGTGAAGATAGAGGAAGAGACATTACCTGTACATGTCTGGGTTGGTCTTGATTTGTAATTTCCCATTGACAGGGTTTGTTTCTCTCAGAGAGTCTTTGTAGTGCTGTTCGGGTGCGCTAAAGGAAAGCAGTAACACAATCCTACTCAACACAATTGCTATAGGGCCAGATAAAGGGGATCACAGTTTGAGCTAAAAATAACCCTCTTTTCAGTGGTACGCCACACAACACCAACTGACCCCCCATTTGGAACAGTGCCCATGTATTAATGTGGCCCCAGTTACCAGAGCCATGTATTTGTATTATTACATCGTACTTATACATACTTAAATATACCTCATGGCTGTATGATAGGCAGAAGGTAAAGTGGCTAGCAAAGTAGCTTTTCCATTTATGTTTATTATTATTTGTAACAATGACAAATACAAAAAAAATAAAAATGTCCGCAAAAAAGATATATGAAAAACCAAACATTTTGATTCAATATATAGCGTACAGATGGAGGCATTGAAAACTATTATTAAAAGATAATCATTGTTGGGGGTTTAAATCCAAAGGAGAAAGATTATGGGTTTGAATCCCATTGTATAGGTTTACCTGCATGCAGTCCCTGAGCAAAGCGAAGAACACCTGCCTGCTCCTTAATGATTTATCTCTAAAAATCCATCTTTCGGATAAAAGGTGTCCGTTAAATGACTTAATCATGAATTCAAAAAACACATTAATCGCGTATCGGATTGCTCATCAAGATGTTTGCATAGTAGCGATTTGCATTTGCTCATTTGAAGGATAGAAATAAATTACTTAATCGTGAGAGAATTATTTTTTGGTCATTCATAATTACCTAAATATATATTAAAATATTAACATTGTCGAGATGTAAATATGGAATTGACTAATCAACACCATCGTAATGCCTACATTGGATTGTGTACGTAAATCACAAATACACTCTGTCCATCAGTGGATGGACCTCTTCTGCTTAATGTCATTGTACAGCTCCTTCCGAAACGTCAACATCTCCTCGAGGTTCTTCCCCTGTAGCGCCTGTTGCATGGACATGAGCTTGGTGGCGCTGGGGACGGTAAAGGCGGAGCCCTTCAGGACCGCCTGCAGCAGGTCCAAAGTCATGGTGAAGGAACTCTGCAGGTCGGGGCACACTGGGAACAGGCAGGCATTCCACAAGCTACAATCCCCGGAGAACTCCGGGACGTCCTCCGTCCTCCCCCGATGAGAGAGACACTTCGTCAGGCTCGACCCCAGGAACGTCAGCTCTTCCGCGCGAGCCGGGGACTGCGCTCGCCGCTTCAGGTTGTCATGGATGCCGAAGCATACGGTGACAAACCCCGGTTGGGCCTCCGGCTGCTGGGGGTCGACGGTCACGCACAGCGAGTGCATGAAGACCTCAGCGGGCACATGGAGGCCCTGGCCCACCCAGCAACCGCTGAGGATGGAGCCCGTGCCTACGGTGACCCTTGCCTCCAGTCTGCAGTACTCCAACACCGTCTTCGGGGCTACAGAACACCCGGGTTCCAGGGTACTGTGCATCACACAGGAGACGGCGGCGGCGGTGCTCTCCGGAGGCCCGCCGGAGGCCCCGCGGCGGGCGCTGAAGGCGGAGGCGACCAGGCCCAGCTCGCCCCTCAGCGCCGGGTCCTCGGTGAGGTGGAAGAGGTACTCGGCGGTGGAGCCGACGTGATAGAACTTGGAGTTGTTGAGGAGGATGACGTTCAGCGGGGTTCCACTGAGGCGACGGAAGATCTCCTGCCGCACCCCCACGAGGCTCTCCTCGTCGCGCTTGTGGACGTTGGCGCCGTCGCGGGTGTACGCGTCGGTGGCTTCGGGCCCGAGGGCTTGGAGGAAGTCCCCGTAGGCGTCGACCTCGCACCTCAGCGGTGCGATGTCTTTCAGCAGGGAGAGAAGGAGCAGCGCAGTGGCGTAGCACACAAAGTAAGTGCTGTCCGTGTAGACGAATGCGTCGTCGGCGGCCAAGGAAACGCAACCGCCGCGCTTTGTACAAACGGCGCCCGTGTCTTGCATTCTCGCGATGCTCGGCTTGTGCAGGAACCGAAGGCAGGAAACGTATTCTATTTCCTTGCGAGCACGTTTGTCATCGCTCCCCAGCACAAACACCCCGTGGGTGGTGCCGATAGAGAGCGGGGAAGGATGGGCTAGAGCGGTGAAGCCAGGCTTGTCGAACCGCACGCTCTCGTCTTCAGAGATACTGTAGATCTCCACGTCGTCCGCACACGTCACCAGAATGCCGGGGCGCATTTGCGAGGGGAAATCGATGTACATGGCCAGCTTGAGCTCCAACATCTGGTAGAGAGGCTCACACAGAGGCAGGGCGGTGAAGATCTTCCCCAGAGCACTGGCGTTCGGCAACCGCTGGCTGAACCCTCCTGGAACAAGAGGCAAGGTTTAAGAAAATAGCCACGCGAGATTTTTCACTGCAAATTTCACTGAGCGAGTTGTAATCATTTAATTAGAGATTATGATTCAAGATCTGCTTTTCCTCTTATTCATTTTTTTTAGCACTAGAAGCATTAAATTTTTGCCAGTGACTAATGTTTTCCTTTTGTTGATTTACAAAACGCACATAATTTATCTTTTCAAACCTGCATGGATCAGGATAACCCTGAATTTGCCAAGTGCCTTCCCATAGATACTGTCCAGCCGTTGCAATACATAAAGGGTTGAGCCTCCATTCCCTTGAAAGCAAAAACATATTACTTGTATACAGTGGTATTCTGTACACTACAGTACGAGACGACAACGCAGAAGGTCGAGGACTCACCTATTTTGGCACCAGGTGGGTCTGAGAAAACTTTATACTCGACCCCTAGAGGAAGTTCTTTTCTGGCTATTTTGTCTTTGATCTGAAGTTCGTACGCGACTCTTTGGCTCTCATCGACAGCGGTCACAACCACCAGATCCCAAAATTCACCAGGTTGTACCTCTTCACCTGTATTTCATGCATAAAGTTCACAAAAAATGAATATGGATATGCAATATGAAATTGCATTATGAAATATGCAGCTCAAACCAGGCACCAGTTAACACTATTGTATTATTATATGTCAATCTTACCACGCAAAGTATTGAATTTTCTTAGCTTCACCCGCGTTGCATGTTGTAAATGTTTGCCCTGGTCATTCATTTTATTAAATTATATGAAAATCGTGTTCAGCACTGAGGGAAATGCAGTTTCTCTTTTTTAAGTTTGCCGGATAGCGCTCTACATCCGGGTGTGATCACGTGGTTCATTGTTGACGCTGCATCTAGTATTGGGCGCACACAACTACACTCGAACGTTTTTATAAACAAACTGTGTACAAGCTGAACTATCTACTCTTTATTTTATTGATATAAACCATCAGGTAGCTACATCTTACAGGCTTATTGTTATTGTTTAAAACATGTTTGTTGTTATCGATATGAATAGAAGTTTAGGTCTAATAATAAAACATGACGATGATAGAACATTAAATGAGAACAAATCGTGAGCCTGTGTGTTTGAAAGTGTTTCAACGAAACTGAAAGGGAGTTATGTGTGGTGTCGTCATGGCAACACCAAAACCACATGCTCGATCACTCAAACACTCAAGCTAAAGAGTTTTTTGTTGATTTATTATTATCATTCAGAACATGTATGTTGTCCAGAAAGCGCTCCTGTCTTGCACTGAGTCCCTGGTACTTGGCCATGGGCACGGTTTCCACAGCGAGGTCTCAGCTGCGGGTCCTCAGGACATTCTGATGGCCAGCCTGGGCCACTTGCTCCTGAAAGATGTAAAGGATTTGGGATTATTTCAATCACTTAGGATCTGCTCGTTGCCCGATAATTTTATTACAGCAATAGATGCTCTCGCAGAATGTGTTCTTTTGGTGAAATTGGACCTCAAAGGAAACCAGGTCAGTTCATTTAGCACTATTTTCCCATAGGCCTATTGTTACAGTACATCTAAAATGCTTATTTGTACATGTTTCAAATCCTAAAATAAAAAATACATCTCAGTCAAGACAATTTGGACAGTCTCAAAGGGTTTGACATGCAACATGAAGCAACACCCCCTAAGCCCCATGGGTATTCTGTCTATAGAACTACTCTCTCTGTTATGGCGTATCTCTATATTTGTAACAGTTATGAAGGCTTATAAAAACACTTATTTTCCTCCCAGATTGTCCAACTACCAGATGCATTGTTTTGGGCAAAGCTGGGACAGCTGCAGCTTCTTAATCTCCATGACAACTACATGGAGACAATACAGAACACACAGGGATTGGCTGGCTGCCCAAACCTCACCGGGCTGACCCTCTACGACACCCCATTCAGTCTGAAGCAGGACTACAGATGCACTGTGGTCGACAGCATATGGTCACTGAGGGCCCTGGATCGCCACGTGATCTCAGACCAGGAGCTGGCCCGTCTCCACTTCCCCCCAAAGTTCAAAGTCTTCAGCCCGAACCTTTTAGTTAACCTTAGTAGTCCATCAGTCCCACTGGTTGGTCTTGGCCGTTAAAGTTTGTCTTACTTTAAATACTAATATTGGAAATATTGAGAGCTGTAGTTATTAAGTATGAGAATGTGAGGTTTTGAATTCATTGATTTGTGTTTTTGCACATAGGACCGATATCAGAGCGAAATTAAGTCAACTCACAAAATCCTTTCCGAGATTCACAGGATTCAGGCAACATATTGCCCCATTCTCATCATCCAGCGTTGGATTAGAGGTCACTTGACAAGAAAAAGGCTTGGGTGAGTTTAGAAATTGTCTAAGCAATTGAATAAATGATTGTTGATGTTATCAAATCCATCTCCTCAGTACTGTAATACTGCCTGTTGAATATCCAGACTAGTCAAAGCAGCACCTCGGCCTAAACAGAGGAAAAACCCCCACGCTACATTGGATTCCGCAGATGAACAAACCACTCAGGTCTGTACGAGACAACAAAGTAAATAAATGTCTGCGTATTTATAACAGCCTGATCTGCCCAATACTGGTCTCCTTATGTTTACCACAAAGAAACAGTGAGTCAAATGTTTTGCTGAAAGGACATTTTACAGTTAAAAGGAAGCCCACTCTGTTGTCATGAATTTGGATGAAAATATATTTTTAATGATCTTTATGTCCATTGACACTATTAAGCTATTCCAATGTATTATATTATGGTATGTTCTAATAGTTTAATAATGGCATAGGCAAAACAAAAGTATGTATGAGATCATTTGCAGCTAAAATGGCATTTTGTTTCAGAGGCTCAATAATCACAGTGTGAAACCCAGAAGAATAACTTTGAACTTAATTAAACTTCTACAAGGCACTCTAGAGGTAACTACGTCTAATGTTCCACAGTTCAGAAGGTAGTACGTAATTATCCTTGCCCTTTGTTGATAATTTACTCCTATCCAGGACACATTTCATTGGCTGACGGTAGCTACTATGTTTTCCAACAGGTTTCAGAAGTAGAATTACCAGTGGAGGACAAAAATAATCCTCTACCAAACCAAACGGAAAACCAAATAAATGAACCTTCTGGAAGCCCTGAAACTGTCCGAGGTGACACCTTTAAGTAGTACACCATTGAGAGAGTTTTTCAACTTCAACCAGGTTCACTAACTTCTCAATTCTCTTTGGGCTGACTCGGCAGGAAGAAAACCTAAAGAGGTGTTTCCTATGCACTGCCTCAAGGTTGCGTTGCTCAACGTCCTCCCTCCCAGAGACGTGCCCCCCGTCCGGCACCGGGAGAGCCAAGTCCCCCGCCACGCTGTTCAGAACGTCCACTCCCAGCGAGAGAACAAATCCAGACCTTCCATACAACACATTGGCTTCTGCACAGGCATACATATGGACGCCAGTGAGAGAAGGATGTTCAGCCCTCAGGGAGTTCTCAACAAGGTTGAGATAGATTGTGGAAAACAACTGGAGACCAGAGCTGAGATCATGAAGCTAAAGACAGAGAAGGTGACCCAATCCTTAGAGTGGAGGCAATGCGCCAAAACCGCACACCGAAGCTTCATAGAGAGCAAACGGATGGAGGCGGTGGGGGAGCGGAGGCGGGAACGGGCTCTGATGGAGGCCGCAGTTAAGCAGAAGAGGGTCAGCCTGGACAGGGAGGTGGAGGACGCAAGGCTGAGGCACTTCGCCTTCCTCGAGGAGAAGAAGAGAGCGGCCTTAGAGCGGGAGATGGAGAGGGAGTTCAGCTGGCGGCTTGCCTCGGTGTCCAGGATCATGGACAAATACAGCGCCCGACATGAAGCACTCGCCCTCAGACAAGAGATGAGCCAGAGAGTAGGCAGGTCCAGGGTGAAACTCCGTACTCCCAGAAGAGTGGATTACCATGTAGGTCAACAAGAACAATGAAAGCTATTACACAATCAAATCATTATTTTATTATTTCAATGTTATTGTCGTTTTTGACACATTGACTTTTGTTGTCAAGACTAAAATATGACCTTAATTAGACATATTTTGAACCACTTGAGTGCTATTATCCAAAGCTAGTAAAGGTGAATTAAAATGTAGGATATTAAGGAGCAGGTAGGAGTAAGGCCTCTAGCTCAGGGATGCCTACAGGTAGACTGCAGGTCTTGGGTGTCAAACCCAGTACCGGTTCTGTTCTGCGAGCGGGGCTCAAGTGGAGGTTCTGCAATTAAACACGTCCCTGGAATTCAACTAGACTGTTCCTCTATCCTGCAGGAACACATCTGTCACCACTGCTACCAGCTCATCAAACGGCTTTTGTTGTAGATATTGTTGAGTAGAAAAATGCAATACACTGCTATGAATGTAAAGGGAATTCAAGAAAGAAAAGATAATAAGCTAACGTTGACACACTTTATTAGAATGATGGCAATTTGCCTTTCCCATTGATTGTCCCATTGATCAAATATAAAGATCTAAAATTGCACACAGTGATCACAATCATTTACATGAACACCTAAACACATAGATCAGATAGGTTCAAACATTAGTCGAGGTAGAAAAACAGTAGGTTAAAAAATACTTTTAGTTCACACCTATAAACTCGAGTAAATGCAACGCAATGCAAATGAAATGAGGCCACATGCCAATCTGTCATGAATTTTGTTTATATTACTCTTCGTACACTAGGTGTAATTACTGATATACTACCAACATATTGTGTAACAATTTGTGGATTAATATTGCACATCATGGAAGTTTGGTTCTAATAAAACATAAGCAGCTTTGAGTCCAAAAGCTTTGAGTCCAAAGCTTTGAGTGCTTTGAGTACAAAAAGCTATTTCTTCACAACAATAAGCTTTTGGGGGCAATAGCACATTCTGTTCTCGCCTGCATTTGTACAGCATTATATGGGCAATTTCAACAATGAAACAAGCCCCTCCAGATCATTGACCCAATAGAGTTGACCTGCTGTGTTAAAACCCATCATCGCCCTTTGTAAGATCTCAACCGTAGTGCAAGATTGAAAGGTTAAAAGGTCACATTAGATCATCTATGTTCCCAAAGAAGGGTACGGACACCCCGACCGTACCCCTCCTTCCTTATGATGCAGCGTTTCCTACTTGAAAGGAGAGGGAGGGAGCGACAGAGCGACAGAAGAGAAGGGTTCCACAAGCAGCATTTTCTTTTATGGAGCAGCAGGAGGAGGAGGTGGTGGTGGAGCTCCTAGGCAGGTCTTGTTTGCTTTCAGGAAGTCACTGCAGGCGGAGAAGATGCAGTAGTAGCTGGAGGAAAGCCCAACAATGTCTGTGGAGATGTAGGGAAGGACTCCAGGGCTGGCCTGGTTGTAGTAGGTGATCTGGAACCAAACCAACCACACAGGGAAATAACGGTTAAAGCTAGTTTTCTCTATCGGACGCAACTTTACATTTACTTCAGACCACTTCCTCTACGGCTAGCAAAAATGACACATGGGTTATTTTTTATATTTATTTTGGTCCACAATAGAAGACATTTTTCTGATCTGCGTATGACAACAGCAGTTAAATGATGTGGGTTGGGTGGGCTCGTGGCAAGCAATGTGGAAAAGAATAGGAATCAGGCATAATAATAGAAAGTTGCCTCGTCATTTGGCCCACCTTGGTGACTGAACTGGACTCTTCCCAGATACAGAAGCCAGCACAGAGCACCTCTCCCCTGGTGTAGTCGTCAGTGGGGGGATGGGTGGGCAGGGTGACTGAGCGCACGGCAATGAGATACGGGTCCCTATGTTGGGAGGCAAAATGACAGCACTGCATCAGGAATTTATTTATAGCGCACTCAATGGGACAAGTACAAAAGAATAAGGGTGTAAAAGTGGATGAATAAAAAGGCAAAAAACATGGCTACAATAACATATCAACAATAAACAATAAATATCTCTAAATATCGATCTGCTTGTAGCAAGACAGGTTAAAAAGCAGTTTGGGAATACCTGGCATCGCACGGCTGCCTCCTGGAGGCCAACATGATGAAATCTTGACCTTTCCCCCCTTTAGTGATCGACGGGGAGGCCACTCGATAGATAGTATCTTCCTCATCTGCTTGGAGGACCACCTCACACTTCCTGTTGTCAACATAGTGGGACACATTGAGATGTGACACAACGCGTGGGGAGCTTTACAGTGAACTCAACAGTATCGTGTCGCCTAACCAATGTATTTCGATTTATTCACCGTTTTGTGTGTCGATAATATTATGACATTCCCTGGATGTAATATTATAATACTTATATTCACTGTCATAATATATTATCATTTTAGTTGAAAGTTTAAACAATTCAAGAATTCAAGCGTTATTTTAACTGTTATTCTGAATTGTCGTGGGACACTTAAATATTTACAAAACGTTGCCGTGACAGACTCACTCATAGTGCCTGTCCCACTCCATCCTATTCCTCAGATCCGACAGCAGGTGGAAGGTCTGATCTGCTGGGACGTTCACCTTCATCTCCACCTTAAAACACAGCACCTGGTTCTCTTCCAAAGTGTACAGACTGACCTGGAACATCGCAACACGAGCATTAGAACGTAAACCGCTGGTGCTGGCAGACACTTGTTAACACCGGTGGCTTTGATGATAAAATCAAAAACCACAAACACTCCATAAGGTGGAAGATTGATCAGGGATTAATAGTTTGTTGGCCGTGCCCTTTACAACTATGGATTAGTTTAAGACAATGATCTAATCAAGTCACAGAGGTATGTTGATCATTGACATGGGGTGGCCGTATCACCTGATTCTTCTCTGAGGTCAACACCCAGTTTGTTTTTGCGACCATTATCTTCAGCGCCGATACATTGTTTAAGCTCAGGTACATCTGGGGCGCAAAGAAACCACGATTTTAATGAAAGCTCAATTGTTTTACATGCAAAATAACAAAATGTTACAGAGCTTGAAATGGCAATACCTGGTTACTTTGGTCCCAAGGAACGGATAAGGGCACTTGTGTTTGCTTGGAGGTGATTATGTATTTCCTTAAACAAAACGGTTAAAACTACATGAAAAGAAAATAGAGGAACTGACCCATTATGACCAAGAGCGTTCACATGACTAATCTCGAGTGAGGAGATAGTAATACGTGAAGTTACCTATCCAAGCGAATCTTCTTTCTCGCCAATGCCTCTTGGTAGCGCCTTTTCCCATCCTGTAAGAGATTTACGAAGAATTGGAGTTGTAATCCAGAATTCACATAACTGTTGATGTGGTCGCCGTGTCTGTAAAGTGTTACGAATGTCAAGTCTTCTTAATAAATAACTTTTATTGCACTGAAAAATGACTATTTTCAAAACTCACCACAGGTTCAGGTCTTATCCGTGGCAACATACAAGGTTTCCTATCGCCATCCAGCACCTCAAAGGTCATAAAAGCGCTGTTTATATGACGGAGAGGTTCTCCACCTTTATAGGCCTCTGCACACACCCCCACCTCCATACTAGGTGGATGTGAAAAAGTACAAGACAGGCACATGCATCCAAGTTTAACATCGAAACAATGGGCTAGGATCAATTCAGATATTACAAAACGTCTAGGTGTTATGTGTATACAGTTGTTTGTTTGGTCGTTTTTTTCCATTGTTGTAGTACATTGTTGGCTACTCACCTGGTCTTGAAGGAGTTATTGACGATCGCTTTCAGTACCAAACGGTCGCCGATGTGAGAAGGACCACGGAAATGAAACATGTCTATGGACCTCAACGTGGGGTGAGCATTGCTGAGGCGACTGGAGGAACAGAGAGGTAGAACAGCAGTAAGAACTTGAACTCACTATTTTGTTTCCCCCCGTACCTCGATATTCCATTCACGCGATTGGCCATCGGTGCCGACCCACCTGGCAGCAATGGTAGCCACATTCTCCATCCAGGCCATGATCTGGCCCCCGAAGGTGCTGACTTGGTGGTTGGCATGGGGGGGTAACACCAGCTCCACACTCTCCACTCGCGTCTTCTCTGCTGGGATGGCGTCCTTGTGCTCCTGGCATTCTCCTGCTTGGAGGGAGGGGGGGGAGGAGGGAGGGGAGGGAAGGGAGGTAGGGGGAAGAAAGAGAGAAAGAGAGAAAATCCAC
>JAOSLM010000018.1:14495470-14506931 GCA_025629765.1 Eleginus gracilis | reverse complement strand
TGGGGGGGGGGGGAGCGTGCGGGGGCGGGCGTGTGGTGGCGGGTTGGTTCGTTGCAGTCAGTCCGAGGGGAGTGGTTGCAAAGGGGGGGTGATGCAGCTTAACTTACTTCCTGTAGGGAAGGGTCTCGTCAAAGGTTCTGACAGAGGAGCCCCCCACATATCTGACTCAAACAGAACCACTTCATCCAGGGGGCCAGAGGGACATAGGGGGCCATGTTAGTGTTAAGTTACCAGCTTACTGTGCATTTGCATATCGAGAACACGATTCAGACCGCAAAGCTAGTCGCAACCTCAATTTGACACCCTGGACCTTTAAAGATTGAGTCTGTTTTGGGGACGTTATGGGGGACTGTCTGTGGACCAGATCCACAGACAGTAAATGCTGACCTTTGACAGACTGCAGTGGATGAAAATGTTCATAATTTTCTATTATTTTCTAATTTACTTAACTAATTCCAATATGGATATCATTAGCTGTAGACAGAAAAGAGAAAAAATAATGTTCTCTCTGAATAAAGGTAGTAGAGTGCAACTGTGTTCACATTAGTCATGCTTCAGAAGGTGGTTACATAACATAGCTCTCGACAAGGCTGCCTGGCTAAATCCTGCTGGATTTGGTGCATGACTAAGGACCAAATCCATCGAGAAGCATAAAACAACAGATTGTATGTGGTTAAAAAGACCACTAGAGAAAATATTTGGCAAAGCTTGAGAACATTTTCTTAATTTAGACAAACAATAGTTCTCATGTTAGCTTAAGTATAAGTAAAAAGGAAGGCATAAGAAGAAATACTGAGGAAAGAGAGACATTAAATAAATACAGTTTTGCATAAAAAAAACAGCACTTTCTAGATTGTATTGCTACATGCTCCAGGAACAACTGTCCAAACTGGTAAAAATATCCGCAGTGGAATCCCACGGGAAAAATAAACCTGTGAACCCACACATGGAAGTAAAAGGAACAGAAATTAAGAGACTCACCTTCAGTTTTCTGTTCCCCGAAGGCTGAATCGAGTGGAGGCCCGAATAGCGCTGTGGCATCTTCTAGTACTGGTGCCTGCTGGCTGCTGGGAGAAAGCACGAGTTAACCTCCATCTTAGCTCCAAGTCAATGGGAGTCGGCTAGGAACATGACTAACCATATTAAATAGGGAGAGGTTATATCCAACATCCTTACCTAAATATACTATTGAATACAATCGTCCTAACCTTTTAAATAAAAATACTGATTAAATGTGCCTTGTAGGATTGCAATAATAGGCAAATTAAATATTCAAATTGTAGTTTTAATAAAATAAAGAAATATTGAGGACCAGCCGGACAATGGCTACCTCGGGGGCTGGGGGACAGGCGCTGGCGTGGGGGCCACAGCAGGCACAGTGGGTACAGTAGGTACAGTAGGTACAGTGGGTACGGGACGTCTCGGCCTTGGGATCTCCTCACCTGAAATCACAGCAGTTAACACTGCATGCTATTGGTAATCACAGTAGTGACAAGTACAGGACTATGTCTGCACGGACACTTACCTGAGGTGTTCCTTTGCAACACACCCTGTAATAAGGTAAAGAGAATCGCCAAATAATTATTCTTTATAGGCTGAGGAATCAGATAAAAGTGCCATGATATCTGAGCTACAATGCAAAGACCAAAAATAAAGAGAAATAAAGAGAATGCATCCTACAGGACAAAACAAGCTATTAACATAATTAACAGGAAAGTTGACTGCGTTTGTAAAGCTTGATGGTGCACATTGTCCAGCCGCCAAGGTCAGGAGATGAGCTCTTGCCTCAGGATGACTTAATCAGATGAGACAAAAGGAACTTTCTGCTTAGCAACCATTTCCGTGGGGGGAGGCATGACTACAGCGCACACAGGAAGATCCAGTTCTGTCTGGATAAAGCGCACCAGTAATGGCAATAATTGCCATTTACAGACAAGGATATGATCGCCCGTCTAGGCATGTACCTCAAGATAAATAAGCACACTATTGATGGAGCTCTTTCACTTTCCCTCTTTACATATTAACAATGCTACATGAATAACAAACACCCAAACAAACAACACAAGCTCTGTAATGAGTGCATATCGAGCCATCTGTGATCTGAGAAGAGCAGGCAGGAGACGGAGAAGAATGAGAGCGATTGGGTCGTGGGCTGATGTCACAAGTGATAGCCTTTTAAAGCATCAAGTTCTAAAGCATCACAGAAATAGGACAGAGCAAGAAAACGACAGCCAGAGAGTGAGAGAGTGAGAGAGCGAGAGAGGGACAGGGAGATGGGGAGAGAGAGATGCTTGAGCACTGATAGCTGTACAAGATAAGGAGGAGGATTGCGTTGTCAGCAAGGAAACCAATCACCAGGAGGTGCCATCAACCACCCTGCATAAGGGCCATGGGTGAAAAGCAAGCTGTCCACGTGACCACACACAGAGAGAAGCAGCATAAATACATAGCAGGCTTGAATGAAAGAAGACGGACAGAGACACGCACAGAAGTGACTATAGGGAGCACATTGAAAGGGTCCAGCCGTCAAAGGTTTCTATTTATTATTCAAAACACTACTCAGGTGGCCGGCATAAGGCCTACTAGGATCAGACCTTGGGTACACATGTTAGACTACTCACTGCTGATCTGGGAAGGCGATGCAAGAAATTGCAACAGTTTGCGCTTAACATTAAGATCTCATGGGTGCAGAATGCTCCCCACGTATGTTTCCTTTATTATGTAGGAGGGAAGACTTTGGCCCAATCACTCAACGTAACTGACCTTTCCTCAAAGACAAGATATAAAGCAAACAAAGGGTTTGGAAAAGCAAGTGACATATTAACCCCCAAGAAACCCTCTGGAGAAGAGAAGGAGAGAAAATCGACACTTACCGGGCTACGTCTCTGTGACCAGCAAAAAGGAAGAGAGAAGAGATACCTGGTCAGAGAGTGACAAATCAGTCAAGATACAGTGTATGCTTCTGGTGAGGAAGAGGAGGAGGAGGAGGAGGAACATGGAGAGGACCTCTAACCCTAACCCGCCTTATTAAGACTGGTGCTAGTGGGTTGGTGGGTGCAGATGGTGTTCAAAAGATAAGGAGTCGTTTATATAGTTTGAACCATAATCCTGCCGTTTATGACCTCCTTCAACTACCCCACTTGCAGGACTACAGATTTTAGGTACATATATAATCTCACCCAGCAATTAGATATGTATATTACTGGTTGCATGTCTTTAGTTTTTTTCCTATAATATTATTTATATATTATTTATATTTTAAAGTATTTATTTAAACTATTATACTATTCAATGATTTAATGTTTCCTTTTCCTATCTTCTTTTAGAAAATGCTGCTGGTTCTCAATAAATCCCACCCCTCTCTTACATCTTACACCCAGCACTTACTTTTGCCATTTGTTCAGTCAGCCATGCGTCATGCCCATGATGTAAGGGGGCGGGATTTGGGGAAAGGATTAATCTGATTTGATGTATTTTTACTGGACATGCCAATGCATGGTTGTTTACTAAATGAAAGCAATTTGTTCCAGTTCAGCACTAATCATGTGGTTCCAATAAGGCTGCTGGACATCCATTTTCAGCAAATACAGAAATCATAATATTGTATGGTCATTAACAAATTTGTGATTTTAATTACATTTTATAAAAATCCTGAAGGAATCATCCATTATTTAATATTTTAATATTTTATCATCAACTTCAATAAGCAAAATAACACCCATGAACAAGACAAAGAATAGAGACTAAAGCGCTACATCTCACGTCAGTCATTGTAAAGCCCTGCAGTCCCTGTAACTAGTGGGCCTGTTCTGGAATCTCAGTAGCCCACAATCATTAAAGCGGAGGGTGAGACTCTCGACACTAAAGCCTAACATAGCACTCACGCCCAACACACACTGACACACTGAGTGTGCGCAGAGTAAGACTAGAAGTAGGACTTGATGATGGGAATTAAGTTCTACTTGCAATGGAGGTCAGCAGTCATGAATATTAGTCCAATCAGTCATGAATTGGACTAATAGTAGCATGGACAACATCATAAAAGACTGTTTGATACATATGGTGGGTGTATTTCAAGTAAACACATATTGGTGCAATATATCATAGAATAAAAGTGTGGGGCAAACAAAAACACAAACAAGGATGCGTAATAAGTGCAAACAAATGTGCAAGGAAAATGCTTACCGGACTCCTCTACAGAGGTCAACATCATTCCAGGTAGCAAAGAGATAAGGGAAGAAAATGCATTAGAAAGCAGAATGCGTCTTTCATTTGGCAATACATGTTGCATATGATGTAACATTATAGTTATATATAATAAGATATAAATAATATCTTGGATTTATATAGTGCCCCAATAGTGATCTCGGGGAAAATAGATTTAAAACCGGTAAGTTCTATACGCACACACGCACAAACACACACACAAAAGCTCACATACACACCCATGAATTATACAGGCAGAGTAAGCCACCAAGGTCTTTAGCACCAATACGTCACATTAGTATGTGATTAGTATGCACATTATCTACGTCAAATATGTTTGTATGTGTACAGCACCAGAGCACTGCAGTCTTCCAATGACTAGAATAGGAAAACCAATACACTTGAATGATAAACGCCTAAATGAGTGGTCCTCATTCAAACATCATGTCAGGACAAAACAAAGGGAGACCCAGCAACCATCGACCCAATGAGAAAAAGGGTCGCCGTTTGTGGTGCATCCCGGAGGAGGTTAACCCTGGGTTACTGACACTGTTCTCAGTAGGCTGCTTTATGACCACTCTGTAGCCAAGGTGACCTGGGAAAAGCATACAATGTGCCGGCGAGCGATCCAGCTGTGTGTGCAGGCACAAGGGGTACTTGATAGCTGTATATAAAAGGCAAAGTGAACCTGGAGGAGGGGCTCGAGTCCTTGGCTGCGGATTTACCATGGCATATTTTTGCCAAACATTTGTTTTTTTGGCGAAGCAACAAAGGGACAACAAGACAAACTACTACATGCGAGCGGGAAAGTTTTCCGGTTTGGCTCAGAATGAAGGACAGCTACTTGGGCAGTCTCAAAAGCATCACTAAAGTGATCCAATTGAAGAGGAATCAGACAATGCTGTCGATGAAATACTGTGAAGAAGATGCTCTTCACAATCCAAATTAATCAAATGATGACATCATGGCTAAGGATCAAGTTCTGTGACGGGACTAAACTAAGAAAAAAAATGAATTGTGCAGGTTTTTCATTTAATGAAGGCACTTAAGGTTGTATCATTCTCAAGTTAGCAGGTTCAGAGACTGAATGACTAAATTATGGAGGAGCACAGCTTAAATGACCACAGACACTGTGTGCAGCCCATAAACAGGCCCGGTTCACAATGCCTACTTTCCAACGTTAATTATTCAGAGCAGGGCTGACACTCAAGCCACCTGGCCTCTGTGGTGTTGGAGTTAAAGCAGCTTTCCTACGATCTCGTTGCTTTTACACATTCTTGGGGAAAAACCCAATGGCGTGTTTGCTTCTTATAGAGCACATTGACCAATAAATTGTATGGTTGAGGAGATAAGTTGCCAGATGGTTTCTGATGCAGTGGGCGGCTTTCTTAGTGTTGCAGCATGCTGAGTTAAATGGGACTGCAGCGAGGTCACCCATAGTGCCACACGAGAAATTAACTTGACTTACCCTCATTAAATGGAAACGCATTCATATTTCACAATGGGATCCAACTCGAAAGGAATTTCATTTGATCCGATTATTTTGTTACCATCTACAACTGAGTGACAAATCAGTCCATCCTAATTTATGCTTATGACATGACGTAAGAAATGAAACCAAGGGCAGATTGTTGTCGATCATTTACAAAATCAACCATTGAAAGCAGCATAGATCATGTGTACATGCCTAAATAGCAACACGATACACAGCACACATACAACATATGAGTCACATATCAACTCCACCCATCCACAATGGAAGGTCTCCTGTAAAAGCTGTGTTCCCAGCGGCAGCAGCAGCAGGGGCTACTCACCATAGGAGATGGGGACAAGGCTATGTTGCAGATGGAGGCCTTGAGTTGGTCTACAGAGGGCATCGTCACGGGGCAGTCAGACGGCAAGGGCTTGATCTTGATCTTGAACTTCTTGCGGTGGTCCTCGTCTTCCTCGGACTCATCGGAGGAGAAGAAATGGGTCTTGACTTTGGGGGCAGGTGGAAAGGGAAACGTTAAGGACCGAAAGTGGTAATCTGGTTGGAAACTGCCCAAGGCTTTGTGATTGATACAAAGAGTGAAATTGTTGTAAGCTAGCCAGGCTAATGAATGCACCATTTGCTGCTGTCTCTTTTACCTTTCGAATTGGAAAAAAATGGTGCATAAGTCAAAAACGACCTAAAGAATAGCATAACACCTTTATCGCCCTTTTAAATTAAGTGCTGAGGTTAATGTTGTAGTTATGGCTGAATTCTCACATAATACAAATATATAGATAATGAGATTGCCAGCCCAGTGTTCGTGTTCGTGTGTGTGTGTGTGTGTGTGTGTGTGTGTGTGTGTGTGTGTGTGTGTGTGTCCCTCAACGACTGTCCAGTACTAACCCTAACCCATCAAGTAATTCCAGAGAGCAAAACATCATCCCCTCATAACAGACAGTTGGCCAGGGCACTATAAAGCATCACTTTCACTCAATACTGTCTAGGATAACCATGTATTGATTCTAGCCGAGCTCCAGAATCAAGGGAAATAAATGCACTTTTAACCTCTTCCCTGTGACTCACTGTTCAAGTCTGGGGAAATAAGTGTACGATTAATACAGACCCAAAACTGTGCTCCATGTTCTAGTTTGGATCTTGATTTTTCACAGAGAAAAAAAGCATGAAGGGCTATCGATATTTATTATATCTCAATTGCTTTGTCAATGGACGCACTGACTTGAGCTAGCAGATGGTCATGATGGTAGCAGAAATACCCCTCTGATAGTTCAGACTAGCCTTGAAATATAATATATTAAACACGTTGTTCTCAATTCTAAATGAAGCACACAGCGTTTAGTGGGGCTGTGGGGCATGTTGGAAGGATGCATTACATGGGGCTCAAGTGACCTGCCATTGACATGCCCTGCAGTACACATATAACACATCCAGATAGATGCCATGAGGATATCTGCTGCTTCTTCTTCTTCGTCAGGTCTCAAGCTGTAGCCCTCTTCGTCCACCTCCGGAGAGTTCTACAACACACAGCAAAACACATTAGTTTTCACAGTGATTGTGCTCGTGTTTGTTTTGTTTGTGTATCTTTGTAATGTTGATCTGATCCAAGACTTTTCAAAGTGTGTGAAAGACTCAAGATTCAACTTTGACAGGAAAGAGATGTTATCCATCTTGAACAAAATAATATTAAAGTTACGAATGTTTCTCCAGACCAATCTTAATTGTATAAGTAAGTGCTAATGAGGTAAAAGCCCACAAAGAATCACCATAGGATTTTACTTACATATCTTTCCCAGTCGATCTCTCCGCTGAAGCCGTTGGCAGAGCCGTTGGACTTCTTCTGGGACTAATAAGACAGTACAATTACAACCACACCAAACAGTGCTTCTGTGGAGGGCTGCTATCGCAAAACAACAGAGTCTAGTCAACAGTACGATGAGAATGTGGCTTTGAGGGAACTATGAGTTTCACATCATTAAACAATCTACTACTTAAGTTGTTTGATGATTGATGATTTTAACAATTTCAGTTAGGCCTCAGACCAAGATGCCAGCCATTACCTAACTGATGAATGAAACAACAGCATTGCGCTCTTTTGGAGGGTTAAGTATTGAAGCCCAAATACTGCAGTTACAAATGAGTGATGAGAATATAACTACTGTGATTCAATACATCTATAAATTACTGCATGTAACTAATACTACCATTATCACGTTTATGCTTGTCTTGAATATCCCATGAAACAAAATTGTGTGGCATGGGATTTTCTTATACAGCCTTTACTATGCTACATTGGCCTAGGGACATTAGTCTATCCTACAAGGGTTTCTAATTAGAGTTCAGTACCAAGTCAGACTCTGGGGGCTCCTGGCTGGTCAACTGGATGAACACGATGATGGAAAGCACAGTGGAATTTCATTCAAATGAAAGACGGCCAAGATCATTATATCATTGGAGAACACTGAATATATACAGATCTAAACATGCTGCAAACACTGAACTTGCAAAAAATACTGGCACAAGACATTGATTGCCGTTTAGGAGATGATGAGGAGTTGAAGTTACTTACACCCCCCTCTCTTTCTGGAGACCCCCTGGGTAAAACAAAAAAAAGAAATTAAATGGGAGTGAGCAACATTAAATAAACATAATACGCAGACTGAGATTAAACCAATATCACACTGCGGCGGACGGAAAGCTAGGACAAAGAAACATTTCAGAGAAGGGAGAAATGTTTTGCAGGTATGGGGTTAAAGAGATCATGTCTGGAAAAGTTGACCAAATAGATCATAGTATATCACCTATGCATAAATGACCAGTGAAAACATATCTATTTGCTGCATACTACATGCATCCGCCTCTACGGCAGTGAAGCCTTGATATTGGTGAACTGCCAGGGCAGACGAGGAAGACAGACTCACGTCGAGTCGTTGTCCTTCTCTTTCTTCCGCATCCCGAAGGCCTTCCTGGTACGTTTTTTCAATCCTGAGGAGCAAACAAAGGAGAGAGGTGGGGCTGAGTGCCTGTGTGTGAGGGTGTAAGTGAAAGTACAGATCTTGTGTGTGTAAATGAGGATCAGGGTCAGCGGATTTTCTGTGTGTTATTGAGTGACTACACGCAGAGTGAAGGTAAACTGGCTCCATGTCAGAGCTAAATCAGTTCACGGACAACTTTGGACCAAAGTATTCGATTTTGTCCAGACAATGTTTTAATAATCTGATTGTCCTTCAGAGAACTGTCAAAATATAAACCTGCAACGTACAAAAATAACCTTTGCATCCTTGACAAGTAATGTTGAGTAAACAACAGGAGGCCATTTAGCGAGGCACCAGGTCTTCAATTTGAGTGATAGGAAGTCTGGGTAGAGCCCGAGACAGTAGCAATGCACACAGCCCCGGGGCTTCAGTAGAGGCTAGTGCACCCTGCATGTACATGCGTGGTGTGGACCCTTTGCCAGGAAAACAGAGGTTGAAAAGCCTTAAAGTAAAAAAAAGAAGGAGAAGGAAGTGTATTTCTACTCCCTTCCTTCACACGCAACATCTTAAATTAAAAATAATGTTGTATGAAATTTCATGTTCATATAACATTTCCCCTCCTCCGTGTTCAGTGTGATTATCCAGTCTCTCATATCGTCATTCCTTCATCTCTTGGCCTGATCCATCGCTCAGAAAACACGGACATACAGCCACAGATCAGCAACCTGATGCTGCCTAGCTAAATACAACACCGGCCGCTCAGCTCATTACGTTTCCCCTCTAGATTGTGCATCAGCATGGCGAAATGGTCCATCGCTCCGTAGTAAGACATGGGCGCCTCATCCTGAAGTACTCTCATTGATGCAGCAACACACACTTTCCAAAACACACTCAGGGCTTCATGTCTAGTGATATAAAGCAATATTATACAAATACATACGCAAGGGAGGCTTTATTTTCGTCTAACACAAATCTACGAGCACAATGTACAAAAAGCAGATCCAGAGGTCTTCTGTTGGGGGGGATCCCAGAGGAAGTGCTAACGTTGTTAGCGGTGTCTCGTGATGACACTAATGTAATTGCAGGGAAAGCCACAGGATATGGAGATTAATACCGGTTTTGGAGCTAAACACAGGATCTGTACTTAAACACAGGACCTGAAGCAGAACACAGAACCTGGAGCTTAACACCGGATCCAGAGCTAAACACAGGATCCAGAGATAAAAACAGGATCCAGAGCCAAACACAGGATCCAGAGATAAAAACAGGATCCAGAGATAAAAACAGGATCCGGAGCTAAACACAGAAAAGCTTTCTCTCGGACGCAGCAGTCATCCGCTGCCCGGACAGTGCCCCACACGTCCACGGGAACCACTTGGTCGTGACGTCAGAGTGCCTCGGAAAAAAAACCTCTGACGTGACAAAAAGAAAGCCACCTGCATTTGCAGCAGAGTGGAACAGAGTGCTCTCATAGTGTTTTGAGGAGAATGGCAAAAACAATGGATTTGTTTTTCTCGAAATTGGGGACTTATTTCAGTAACAATGATAAAATGGCATAGATTTTGGGTTCACTAGCTCTTAAACACTTTTTCTAAGCATAGGCAAATAAATAAATACACACATGTACTTTACATGGCGTTAGAATTCCAGAAAGATGGATATAGTGTAGAAATGTAAATCAAAGGCACCATGACAAATGCCCACAAAACGATGCTCCCTAAGAAAAACAAACAAATAACTGAAAATAGTTGACTACTATTAGACACCATATGCACCACCGTGGAAACGGCAGGCAGATATTGAATCCAACACACTATGGAAGTCACGTGAGAGCTAATGCTATGGCTAGAGAATTCACTGTGCCTCTGGGTACACTGTAGTGACCCATGAGAGCACTAGTCGCTCAGCTTTTATCATGCCAACAAATAGTGTGTGTGTGTGTGTGTGTGTGTGTGTGTGTCTTTGTAATCTAAATACATTATTGTTCTACATTATTCTATGTAAATAAATTTTTACTAGTGCTCACTTACAATTTAATTGAGCTGCTAAATGTACGGCCTAAAGTTGTCATTTCCTCAACGTAATCTACTTGTGGTACAAAAGAGACATTTCTCAGTTCAGGAATAGGAACACAGAGCAAATCTAAGGCACGGAGTTGAAGATTATACAACACAACACAAACAAGCAGGGGCCTGCCACTCAACGTTGCACCATTTATCCTGGGCTCACATTTGGGACAGGAGCAGCAGATGCTGTTTCCGAAGGAGCTCTGAGAGGGGGGTGGGGATCACTGGTGGAGTGGCACTCTAGCACACACACACACGTTTTTAGTCCGTCAGCCATATCAGACCAGAACACTCGACAGTGAATAGACAGTGTTTGCTGTTGTGAATACTAAGTAGAGAGCTTAAGACCAACCTGACTTTGAGTCATTGATACATATAACTTTAAATGGGAACTGTCCACAACCCCAAAGGATTAATGGTGTGGACGGATGTTGTTTTCCACCAAGAACAGCTAAGGAGGGAAACAAAAGCAGCAATTTCTCTTAATGGCTTGGTTTATACAGAGCCAGCACAGGTTTCCCTTTGCAAATTATAATGGTAAAACAGACATCAACGATGTCACAGAACTGAACACTGACATATTTTGCCACCAAACATACACCATCACATGTGTGAGATTGGCTGGCTTTAAGAATGTTAATGTTGAGAGGTTAGAAGAGCCAGAGAGAGGTAGGAGACACCTAAGAGAGAGGTAGGAGACACCCCAAAGAGAGGTAGGAGACACC